>CATIWR010361554.1:0-16612 GCA_949677035.1 Omphalea diandra
ATATATATATATATATATATATATATATATATATATATATATATATATATATATATATTCGGTCTAGACCATCCAGCATCTGAAAACCACTTTGCGCTTCAACTAATCCAAATTCAAGCTAAGCTGGACTCTTAATAGAAAAAGTTATTCCAGTGTTAAATTTTTTGAGGAAAGTATACCCTCCACCTTTTTTATTTTATTTTTTTTTGTACCTATCATGTTTTTAAAAGACAATATACTCAATAAAAAGTTTTCAATTTTTTACGCTTCTAATTTTTTTGTTTTCCATTCTCACCTCTTTTTTCAATAGGTCAATAGGTGTTGTGATGCCAAGATTTTGGCTTATGTTTTTGCAGGTGATGAGGAGACTATTGCAATGAAAATGAAGAAAAATAATACAAAAAAAAAAAAAACTCTATTTTTTCCTTTCTAAAAAATAGTGAAAAAATGAAGATACATATGAGTTTTTGTTTTTGTTTTCTAAGATTTAATAATTGTTATTATTGTTTAGAATAAAAAATCATGAGTTTTTATGCATTTTAGATGAAAAACAGTTAACAAATAAACATTTTTAGCTAAAAATCAATTAGAAAGAGAGAAAATTATATTTGTTAGAGGTTGAAAATGATGTTTATGTTTTAATTGATTTTCTTTTTCTGTTGTTTTATTGATAGTTTCATAAACCAAAAGTAAACTCAAAATAAAACTAAAATAAACATTTTTATGCACATTAATTTTGAAAATATTATTGAGTTAAAAATCAAAAATCGGTCACAAAGAGAGAGAAAATCGTATTTATTAGAGGTTGAAGATGATATATACGTTTTAATTGTTTTTTTATTTTCTTTTATCGATGGTTTCATAAATCCGAAATAAAAATAAAATAAACATTTTTTGTAAACTGTTTTTTGTATTTAATTTTTAAAAATTTTGAATTAATAAACCTAAAATAAAAGTAAATAAAATAAAAATAAATATTGTCTACAAAAATTCTGCCATGATTTTTTTAAGATTGAATTATTCTTGAAAACTTATTAGTTAATAAACTGAGATTAAAAGGAAATAAATTTGTTTGAAAGATTTTATTGTGTAAACATTATAATTAGTAATAAACAATAAATAAACTAGTAATAAATCATGTGTAAATATTTTACAGTATATAAATATTTTTTTTACTTGATACTGTTATAAACCATATTAAAAGATTTCATAAACCACAAATATTGGGTATAAATGTTTTTTATTTGATGCAAATACGATGTCGATATAAATCATATTGAAAGATTTCATAAACCACAAATGAGTCAGTAATAAACCATTTGTCAATATTTTATTGTGTCAAAAGAACTAAACATAAATATTGTTTTCAACCTCTTATAACTCGATTTTCTTTCACTTTTATAATTAGTTTTGAGCTCAAATATGTTTATTTTTAACTGCTTTTCATTCACAATATACTTAAATTCATGATTTTTTATTCCAAACAATAAAACAAACATTAAAAATTATATTAAATCTGTTTTAGAGAAAAAACATATATGAAGAACTTTCTTTCTCTAAAACATATCAACAAATTTGCAATTGTGTGTGAGAAAATGAGTTTGTTTTCATATTTTCGTTTTGATGGTATTTCTTGATAATTTTTTGTTGATGTCAAAATAGAGAAAAAGACATAGAAAGAGAATATGAAAATTTAATTAGATGTGAAAAGAAGAAGAAGAGGAGGAGGAGGAGGAAAAAGAACAAGAAGAAAAATAATAGCGTTAAGAGTGATAAAGCGTATGTTTGAAAATATTTTTTGCAGATCTTCTTTCTTTTCGTAAAAAAAAAAAATTGGTTAACGTAAGTTTGACTTTGGTTATTCATATGAGGCATTTCTGTAAAAAACCAAAATTTTTTCATTCACAAAACTTGAAATCGAGATCTTACTTAGATTAATTTGACTCGATTCAATTATTTAAATTGGCTTGATTCGATTTGAATATCAATCTAAATAATAAAAATTCTATCCAAAATTAATATCAAATATACTATTTATTTGATTTAATTTGATTTCGATTAGCATATTTTTAATTATTTATGTCTTTTATTGTTTTTAATTCTCTCTTACCCCTGAATATAATTAAGGGAGAATCTCTATCAAGAGATTTTATATTTAACTTTCGCTAAATTAAGTGTCAGGAAATTTATGGAAAGAACGAACGAGTTCATCCTCTGATGTGTGATTGTCTTCTCTCTACTTACCACTAGTACTCCAATCTTGATACAGCGAATATCTGTCAGAATATTTTTCATTTCGCCTATTGATGACCACCTTAACATTCAGAAACGAGACAAACGTTTAAAAAGACCTTGATATTGTATGTACAAACTGTTTATCGGATGGTACTCAGTCCAAGTCTCGCCCATGTCATTTAAAACATTCAATCGTCTCTCTTTAACGTGCCAAATTTTGACCCCACAATAGAATTAAGCGTTCATTAGACATGTAGCAGAACCATCAAATCCAAATTGAACAAAAACACAGAATATCACCAAAATAATCTAGAATTCGCAGACTGATCAAAGATCACAAACTCAGCTATTGTACTTTAAACGATAGACACTTATCATGAGTTTTTGAAGTCTACTGAGGATTTGGTGGGCGGCTATTGGCAGCAGAGACCCTGGAGCCCCATTCCAATAGTTCTTTGCTAGTATCATCCTTATGAACAATAACCTCAATGAAGCACAAGCAATCGTTCAATGACCATGTTGCACTCTGCATTGCTTCAATTAGATCTTTCTCGCAAAGAACCTGAAACGACAGAAGTAAAAACTGGTGTTAGCTAACTAAATTAGCATTCATGCATTGATAAATGCATAGTATACCAAGTTCACAAACATACTTTGGCTGTCCAGCACTTGCCTTCACCATTGTGGATTGCATAAACCAAGCCAGTGTAATTCCAGTTCTTGATCACATTGTAAGGGCCATCATGAACTCAACTTCAATGTATACACACACACAGTATATATATATATATATATATATATTTGAATGTATACATAAAAATGTCAATGTTTGATACAAATAAAACTATAAAACTAATTAGTTGTTGCATCCCTCGGATCGACGAAAAATCATCAGTGACGTGGGAGGTATCAAGAGTAGCATCTGAATAAGCAAGAGTAGCAGATGTAGATGCAGAAGTAGTAGCAGTAACAGTACTTGATGACTGAAGAGGAGGTGGGGCGGGTGACATAGGCATCTGCAGACAAGAGAAAGGAGATATCTTAATTTCTTGGGACACGATGTGAAGCCAATCCTCCATAGCTGGCATCTGTGAAACGATAGAGTGGACGTAGGGGGCGATAGGATGTGATCCTCTCATCTACTCATCGCTCAACCTCTTACTACAAGTCCTCGATAGAAGGCGATGGAGCTGAAGAAAAGTTGGCACCCGAGGACTCATCACAAAAATGAGGGGCCTGATCACCCATACCATAGATCCGACCCTTCACCCGACCCCCTATAGCCAGCAAAAAGACCTAGTGCTTGTCAATCTGATAAGACTTATCAGATCTTGGAGGTGGCCGCGACAGATGCGCATAATGCTCGAGAATACTATCTTGCATTTTGTAAAGTATAAGATATATAAACATTAATTAAATAATTAAAATATAAAATAAGTAAATTATGACATAAATTAATTGGCCTGGACCGTGCATCAATAAAAGTCTTTATGTCATGTTGTTTCGTGTGTGTATACACGAAGACATTGACGGGCTGAACCTCTCGTCCCAACTGTCGAGCCTGTTATGAAGTTAATGCAAAGAAATTAAAATAAAAACCTTAAACAGATAAAATAAATAGTAATTTATAAATGTGAAATATTTTCTAACCAGTCATCTGACATGCTCATAATGGGGGATAGACCCCCTGTTTGCCTAGATGGACTTGAGTCAAGACCTCTTTTCTCAGTCCATTTGTTTAGGCTAGCCTGGCGAGACACAGCTTGAGCATGTGAAGAACTCCACTAAGTTTGTAAGTGGTCCCAAGTCTCATCAGGCACCTAGGTCTCCTTGTCTTTATGCTTCAAATCATGAAACATATCTGGACCAAGGCATCAATCGCCTAGTCCTACTGAAACTACTTTTGTACAAATGATAAACACATAAAATTAGTAAGGAAATAAAACTTATTTTTAAATATTAAACTTAGAATTACAAATAGTACTTACCTTGAACTCCTCATAGCAGAAGATCTTCACAGACTATGGGACATTCTTCCAGGTGTAGCCATCATGATGAATCTTCTGTTTGAAGATCTTCCAGCATGCACAGGAGCATCTATCAAATAGATACAAACTGTAAAAAAATTGAAAATAGAAATTAGTTAGTGTTACAATTAATAAGATAAATAAATAAATATAAAAATAATTATTACATACCTCCCATGCTATAAAGAAATATGAAGCCATAGCTTAAGAGCAAGAACTATATATGCCTCATCCTTATTTATCGGTGTTGATGGCATAGATGGAGTTAAAGGAGGATCCTGAGTAAGGGATGGAGCAGGGGATGAAGCTGAAGGACGAGTCAAACCTATAGGCAGAGCTAGCGTCAAGGAAAGTCTAAGCGTTGATGTCGATGTGCTAGATGGTGGAAGTAGTGGCACAGGCAGCCTGCAATCACAGGTATGTCCTCTACCTGGCATACAACCTCAGGACGGTGTACTCGAATCACTATTTATACGTCTTGTTATCTGAATGTATATATAAAATTATATATCTAACATAATATACAAATAACAAATTTTCAACATTTAAAATTTCTATTCAAATGTGTGCATTAAAATACTTAAAAATTGAATAAATTGAAATTTTTGACTTACTCTAAATCATCATACTTTATATCACCTTCATACATTATATCTTTTGATAATTTAGATTCTGATTGTAACTCCATTCCATCATCAAATTGAATAACTTTGTCTTCATCATTTAATTTGATGAACAACGCACCTGGATCATTTAAATTTTCTTGTGGCCCATCCTTCGTAATTTTTATAAGAGGCAAATTTTGTTTCACATCCTCTTAAAACGGGGCTTGAGACGATGTCTAAATAACTTATTTGTCCTTTATTTCAATAAATGATAGGGCTTTTATTTTGATTACTATACACCAATTAGCTTTATTCCATTATAAACTGGGATAAAGAAGATAATTCACTTAACAAGCTTGCCCAATATAAAAGGTTCGTATTTGTTAAACTTGCGCTTGTGGTTGATTTTGACAAGATTGCAATTTGAATGCATTTTCATCCCAACATTAGACATCATATCAAATCATTCACATTTAAATAAAATGGTTCTTTTGATTGGAAGTGCAAGATACTCTAACTATAACACCTCGATTAGTCATTCATAATAGTTATATGCATTTTCACTATAGTTTGAACCCTTAATACCGACTCTAGTATTGATTGTTGCCCTATTGGAACTATATTTTTTAGTGTGAAACTTGTATACATTTGAAAAGTAAACAAGATACATAGTCACACCATGTAATGGACATTTTGCAAGATTTAGAATAAATGATTTATGATTTCATTTATTAGATCATTTGTCTTAAAAAATAAAACAACGCATTATCTACATTAGTTATAAAATAATTACTGTTATAAAATTTACTTTTATATTATTATCTAGAATATACTTACATATGACTCAAACCAATATCGAAATTTTATCTCCAACTTTTTATCAACATCATCGGTGGATATATTGGGAAAAGTGTGCTTCAACATATCAATTATAAGCTTCATAAAAATTGCATAACCTAATATTAGTATTTTAATATTTGTACATCATTTTCAGAAGTACAAAATAAAGAGATGAATAGAAGTATAACTTACTCGACATATTCAGTTACTTCACGACACTTTAGAAGAAATACGTGTGAGTTGTGTGATATTCTTCGTCTGTCAACATTCTGCTCTTAGGTCTACTAAGTGGTCTACCTAGATGAGTGAATATTAATAAATTCCATGGAATATTGGATATTTTAGAGTTTTCACCATCATCATTTTGAGGTACTCTTCTATGCCTTATATACACATGCGATTCAAAATAATATGAGCAAAATAATGGTGCTTCTTCAACTAAATATGCATTGCATATAAAACCTTTAACCTGAGCTTTATTCTTAACAATATACAACATACAACTTGTGAATAGATTAAAAATGAATGGATTGAAATTATTATAAAATGTACAATAGATATTTTTACATTTAATGTACCTCTCAGAAGGATACATCAATTTATACTGCACAAGTCTTGTTTACTTCGCTTCATATACCAAGTGTACAACTAGATGTTCTACTGAATAAAGAAACTTGGAGGGAAAATACGTTCCAACTTACACAAATCAACGGAATATCAATTTCCAAATGTGGCATGTCTTCCTCCCCAATTTGCAGTATAATGAGTTCTTTAAAAAACAAACTCAACTATGTGAGATGTTTTCATACTTATGAAAACAACTTACGAAAAGCAATAGGGAGTAATCATAAACACATGATAATCATGACTTTTCATACCAAATAATTTCAGCTTACGCATATCAACAAATCGAGCCATATTGGATACATACCCGTTTGGAAATCTAATATTCTTAAGCCATTCACATAATACTTGCTTACTTTGCTTGTCAAGTGTATATTTTGCCTTTGGATATTTTCTAGTTGCATTATCCTGATGGAAATCTGGACAATGACAAAATAACTTCAAGTCTTCTTTAGATTTGGCATTATCTTTAGATTTCCTTTTTATATTCATCACTGTATTAAATATATTCTCAAACACATTCTTCTCAATATACATTACATCCAAATTATGCCTTATCAAAATAGTACTCCAATAAGGTAAATCCCAGAATATACTTCGTTTCTTCCAA
This sequence comes from Omphalea diandra, assembly GCA_949677035.1. NCBI lineage: Eukaryota > Viridiplantae > Streptophyta > Magnoliopsida > Malpighiales > Euphorbiaceae > Omphalea > Omphalea diandra. The sequence continues at coordinate 6,942 of CATIWR010361554.1, forward strand.
CTACATCTTCTTCATTTTGTTATTTGACCATTAACATTTTCGGATCCAACTTCAGTTACCCTTATCAATTGTCAAATAGTGATTTCCTCTAGCATGTCCATTCCTGACCTTATAGGTGGAGTCAAATCTTCCACTATTCGATTCTTAAGAAAAGTAATTTTGTTTCATCATAACGGATGATGAAGAGGTAAAAATTTTTGGGTATTATCAAAGCAAGACTGCTTACCTTCATTTGAAAGTGTGAACGCATCAATATGTTTCATGCAATATAGAAAAGCAAGTATGCCTTGCGTACTCCATCTAGACAACATACCATAAGCAGGGAAATTACTAACGGTCTATAACAAAGCAATTTGCAATTGAAAACTCCGCTTTATTGAAATATCATATGTCCCCACACCAATTTCCCATAACTTTTTTAGTTATGCAATCATGAGTTGCATGAATACATCCAACTACTATTTAGGATTGTTAGATCCTGGAACCACAATACAAATAAGTATGTATTCCTTCTTCATACACATCTAAGGTGACAAATTAAAAAGGATTAGAATAATTGGCCAACATGAATATTATTGTCCAAATTGATCAAAATGTTGAAACCCATTAATGTATAATCCAAGCCGGACATTTCGGATTTCAAATACAAACTATGGATTCATTATATTAAAATGCTTTCATGCATGAGAATATGAACAATGTTCCATCACATCTTCATCATGTTCATGCTCTACATATTATCTCATATACTTAGTAGTTGCTTTAAAAGCATACAACCTTTGCAGTCTCAGAATCAGAGGAAAGTAATATATTTTCTTATATGGAACTTCCTTTTTAGATGTACTTGATCCTTGAGGCATGCGCTTATATTTGGGAAAATCACAAAATTTTCATGACTTCAAGTCACTGTCATCACCTCAATATAACATGCAATTATTCTTGCAGTTGTGAATCTTCTCAACCGAAAGACCTAAGCATTGCATCAATTTCTTAGTGCTATAAAAAAAAATATCAACTGTAGTATAATCCTCAATTAACGATTCATTGTACCATTTTACAATATCGTTTTAATACCTTTCAGATAAATGATGCTCTAACTTTCTATTTATTAGTCGTGCAACTGAAGATAGCTTATAATCTTTTTCGTAACCAGACCACAATTCCTCATTAGTTGCATCAAACATATCATACAACTTTTGAGAAGTCAGATTGGGAGCTCCACTCATTCCACTCCAATCAAACTATCCAACTACATCCATTACCATATTTTGGTATGTAGTAAGTTCTAATTCACTTGGACATATATTATCGGTTAGAATTTCAAGTTCATTTGCAGCTAATGTTCTAGAACCACACGCTTTACCATGCAAATACCATTTATAGTATCCAACAACAAAATCTCTTTGCATAATATGCAATATTACTGTATTGGAGTCCAAATAACTATGATTCTTTATGACTACGCGAACATTTAATTTTAATTTCATTTATAAATTCAAGTTAAAAAGTCACGAATTAAATGAAATTATTCACACCTTCTAAGAATTTTGGACGCAATAAACCATCCTTCAGCTTAGAATATATCCAATTCCTATTTTATCTCATGATAAAATCTCAAAAATTTTAGTGTAACAATGCAATTATACATACATATAATATTTTCATTTCAATATTTTTTATGTTATTTTTTTAGTTTTTTTAGATCTAATATTATCTCTTTATCTCTCATTTTTTATAAGGTAAGAACATAACCCATTTAGAAATTCATTATCATATATCAATTTGTTGTAACAATATAGTTCACATAACTACTGAAATTTCAGCAGCATCTCACTACAGTTCTCCTAATGTACCGAAATAAAAAATGTTTTCCAACATTTATCATCATGCATTAAGAAAATGTATTAGAAGATATATAACCGAATTTACCAGCAACATATATAGTAAACTATGTTATATACAACAAGTTATATTAACAATAAATTTTCAAACTGTCCACTTTAGACAATTCGACGTGATTATCATCATCAAATGAGAATCTCAACAACGGTATCTAAAATTATATCTATATGTTCTGCTATGAAATGTAGAGAAAATTCAATCTAATTTCCTATAAATTCCATATTATTTTGGAAATATAAAAATACAAATAAAAATAAAATTTCAAATAAACATTAAGTACAAACATATAATATTCAAACATGGAACAAGAAAGTTTTGAAATTTTAGTTTTGCCAAACAATCTTAATTTTTTCTAAACTTGTGCATCTATTCTATTTTTAATATAAATTATTATTTTATCTCAATTTTGAAATTTTATTAAATTTTTAGAGATATTTTTTTTGGAAACCTTCGAAATTTTATCACATTTTTATTTGATCTTGTTAATGTTATTAAATTTTTTAACTTTTATGAAATTTTTCGTCAAATTATTTTATGACATTTATAATTGTTAAGAAATATTACATATAATTTATACACTTTTTTCATTTGTTAGTAGCCAATTTAGGATAATTCAATTTTTCCATATTTTCTTATTTTTAAATTTTAATAATATTTATAGCAATTAAGATTTTGAGTCTTTTATGACATTCATAATGTGATTTAAATTTTTTTGAATATTTTTTATAATTTATTATTTTTAGAATTTATACATTTTTTCTTTTATTATAATTTATAATTTTTTTCTTTTTTTTGGGACAAATTTAGGATAAATAAATTTTTTAGATTTTTTTATTTTACAAACATTTAAATAATAATATTTTAAATATTTTTATACAATTCGTAATTAATTTTTAATTCCTAAAGAATGTTAGCTATAATTTAAAATATTATTAAATTTTATAGAATACCTTAGAATATTATAATTTCAGGAATGATTTTTTATATATCTTATGTCATTAATTATATTATAAATTTTTTTGGATTGCAATTCAATATAATTCTTCACTATTAACTTTTTTTCATATTTCATATTTTATGTTTTTATGTTTTAAGTAACTTATATCTTTTTTGTATTTATTGATTATTTTATTCAATTATTAGCTTATTATTATGCAATTTTATTAAATTTAAAATTTATTACATACAAACTTTTTTAACATACTAAAATATATTTTTTAATATATTAGTTATTAAATAAAAAAAAACTTATAAATTAAATACCTCCTTTTGGAGCACAGAAAATTGTAAGTTTCACAAAAAGAGATTTCAACCTAAGCAGAAAATGGAAACAAAAAATTATAAATGATGAATATCAATAAATTTATACAATTTTTATAATTTAATTAAACTATATAAATTTCACAAATTCAAAACACACTTAACTTATTAATTTTAATGAATTTATAATTTTTAAAATTTCAAAAATTAAACTAAATTACACTTAAATACTAAATTTTAATGGCATTTCTATTCAATAATTTGCAATTTAAATTAAATTACACTTAAATTACTAAATTTTAATTAAAATTTTATTAAATTACATTACATTACTACATTTAATTAAAATTTCTTAAATTACATTTTATTACCCTTAAATTTCTAAAATTTAATTAGATTACTCAAATTTCTAAAATTCCTAAAATTTCTCTAATTTATTTAACTTACTAAAATTTAATTGAAATTTCTAAAATTTTCATAACTTACACCTGAATTACTAAATTTTATTAAAATTTCTAAAATTTAATTTCATTGCACATAACCTTATAAATTTTTATTAAATTACATTAAAATTAGTCATTATATATGGCTACGATTTATAAAATTTCTACAAGTTCTAAAATTTAATTAAATTATATTTAAAGTACTAAATATAATTAAATTACACTTAAATTTCAATACACTTAAATTTTTAAATTTTAATTTATTTACACTTAAAATATTCATTAAATGTTACAATTTCTCAAATTTAATTAAATTACGCATAAATTAATAAACTTCATAAACTTATTAAATTATTCAATTTATTCAATTTACACTTAAATTACTAAATTTTTTATATATATTAAATTACTAAACTTACTAACTTTACACATCTAACACTACACTTTCTATTAAATTTATACAATGAATTATATAATTTACAAAAATTGACCAAATAAATTTCCAATATTAATATTCACAATATTTCTCAATACTCGCAAAATCAAAAAATTTCACAATAATCACCAACAAAATTAACCAAAAAAATTTCATATAATTCTCAACATTTCTCATAAATCAACATTTTCAAAAATTAAAAAACATACAAAATATTATAGAATGTTAAAAATTTTAACATTTTTAGAATAATACAAAAAATACAAAAATATTAACATCTTTAGAATTGCAATCAAAATTACAAAAAAAACACAAATATTACAATCTTGTATTAGACATTTTCATATTTCAATCAAAAATACTAATATTATTACAGATTTCACAATAAAAAATACAAAAATTCATACAATAACATATTACAGATTTTCATTAATATTACAATCAAAATTACAAATATTATTTCATATTTCACATTTTCTCTCTATCAAAATGACAAAAAAAAAAGAAAAAAATACAACAAACAGATGAGGAAATGTACTAGTGGCAGTAGTGTTTGGTTATGCTAGCGGAGGTGTCCCGTGCGGTGGCGTCAGTGGTGGCAGCAGAAATAAAGAGAAAAGCAATGATGAGAGTACCTGGAGAGAGAGTAGAGGAGGGAGGATACTGGAAAGAGAGACCAGTGGGGGGAGAGAGAGGCCAATAGCAGCGAGAGAGAAGAGGGAACCAGACTGCAAGGGGGAGGGAGAAAAGAGCAATAAAGGAGAGGAGAGGGAGAAGAGGAAAAAAAAAAGGTGTTTGTGGCAGTTTTTATTTAACATTTACTGACAGATTATCGACAGAACTTAACACGTCATCTCTAATTTTTCATCGGTATATTTTCTTCATTTTTTTCCCCAAATTTACTAGTAGACTTCTAACAGATCATCAAGCATGTTATTTCTCACGTGTTTTTTTTGTTTCTCTCCATCGGTAAATTATCGACAATATTTTGTTGGTAATTGGTTGTTTGATTTTAAAATACATTTTCACTTGCATTTCGTCATTGATTCGACGGTATTTATTGACAGACGTTTGTCCGTCGGTAAATTTCGTCAATATTTTTATATTTTCTTGCAGTGAGGGTTGGTGTCTTTAAGTAATGAGCATTGAATCATGACAATTTTGTTGCACTTTAAAAAGGTATACGTTGGTCATCGTGTTTGTCTTTTGTGCATGTTTTTTTTGATAAAATAGTATCATTCATTCAATTTAATAGTCATACATCATCAACAATATAAGATATTGATATTTAAAAATAATGCTTAAATTTAACACATTAATTTGAACAATTCAACATATTACTTAGGATAACTTATATATGATGACTCCAAAATGATTTTGATATCATAGCATCGTTCTAAATGGAGCTATCAATAAAATTATTGTAGAATCATGAAAACTCATGATCATCACATAAAGTAGATCAATAGTATCCTAAAACCAATAAATACCATTTTTATTCAAAAAATATAAAACAATACCCACATAAGGGAACAAGATATCCATAAAAGAGAAAAAAAAATACCAAAAAGGAAAATAAAATATCCACAAAGGAAACTAAAATATCCACAAAGGAAAATAAAACATTCATAAAATGTATACAACTCCACATAATGATATAAAAGAAAAATGAAAAAAAAAATTTATCAATAAAATGACAGATCTAAATTTACTAAAAGCAATAAACAAGACAAAAAAAAAAAAGAGATAAAAGAGGAAGCAATTTTAGACTAAATTGAGTAAAAAATATAAACTAATTGCAAAAATATAAAAATTTAATTTTTAATAAATTAAATTAAGAGGGAAAAATTAAAATGTAAAGTTAATTTTAGATTTAACTAAATTAACTGAAAATATATAAAGACAATTTTAATCTAAATTAACATTTTACTATATTTTAATTTGAAATTTGGGTACAAATTGAAACTCATTTGATATATTAACTTATTTAAAAACTTTAGATACAACAAAACTTTGATATATATATATATAAAGAAATTAATCATAAAATTAACTCCTCCACCTTTCCTTAATATTCTCCTTCTTCACAAAAATTTTATCCTCCTTATCCTTAAGACACTTCACTTGGTTCAGATCTCTAGATCTTCATTTTCTCCTCTTAGCCAACTTGTAGATATACCTCAGAGCACACACTTTAAAAAATTAGCTTCAATCTTGTAGGAAGATTAAGGTTGTGAAGAAGATATTGCCCATCGAAATAAAGCGAGATGGACGAAATGGAGAAATGTATCGAGTGTCTTATGTAATCCCAAGATTTCACATAAACTAAAAGGAAAATTTTACCACATTGCGATAAGACCCGCTCTGATGTATGAGAGTGAATGTTGAGTGATAAAGGCGCAACAAGTTTTCAAGATTAGTGTGGCAGAGATGAAAATGCTCAGATAGATGTGTGGTCATACCAGAATAAATAGAGTCCGCAATAAGTGTATTAGGGGGATAAAGTTGGAGTCACCCTAATAACGAATAAGTTAAGGGAATGGAGATTTAGGTGGTTTGGGCATGTAAGTCGTAGGCTTATAGATGCATCTATTAAAAGAGTAGACACATATAAGAAGGGAAGGGGTAGGTCTAAGCTCACATGAAGGAGAGTAACTCAGAATGACTTATAGATTTTACATATTTTGGAAGATGTAGTCGAAGATCTCTTCGATTGGAAAAATCGAATCCATATGGCTTACTCCAATTAAGTTGAGATTAAGATTTAGTTGAGTTAAGTTGAGTATCATATTTAATCATATTTAATTCAAGAAGTATTTTATAAAATTTAATTCGTATTTTTTCAGGGATGATGGCGAGGGCTAGTCATCAGGGTCTTCTTTATGGAATGCGATTGGCAGATAATGCTCCACCCCTTACCCATCTTTTATTTGCTGATGACAGTCTTGTTTTTAGTAAGGCTTCTATGCAGGAGGCTTTTAAACTGAAACGGATTCTCCGTCTAGCTTCAGGTTAGCTAATCAATGTGGAGAAGCCTTGCACTTTTTTTGCTAAGTCAGTGTCGAATGACAGGAAAGCTCGGTTTTGTGAAGCGTTGGGTATTGTTTCAACTAGTTTTAGGGGTTCTTACTTAGGTCTTCCTTCCATTATAGGACGATCTATGAAAAGGACGTTTAGGTATTTGAAGGACAAATTTTGGAAAAAGCTATCTGCTTGGAAAGGGAGAGCATTGTCTATGGGAGGAAGGGGTGTTATGGTTAGATCGGTCGCTGGGCCCTCCCAATCTTCAACATGAACGTCTACCAAATTTCAATACTGATAGATGATGAGCTACAGCGTATTATGAACTCATTCTATTAGGGTGATACAAATAGTGATGGTAAACGAATGCACTAGGCTGCTTGGGAGAGATTTTGCAGAACGAAAAAGGAGGGTGCATTGGGTTTCAGATAGCTTAAGGAGTTCAATTTAGCTATGCTTGAAAAACAATGTTGGCGCCTAATCAAGAATGAAGATTTGCTGACGATCAGAGTGCTTAAAGCCAAATATTACCCGGATTCTAGTTTATTGCGAGCAACTTGCAATATTTCCTTAAGCTATAACTAGAAGAGTTTAGTGGCATCCATTCCCCTTTTGTCTAAGGGTCTTTCTCGTGTATAAGCGATGGAACCAAGTTTCAATATGGGATGACCCATGGTTGCCTATGCAAGTCTGTTTCAAACCGATTGCTCCCAATCCTTCGCTACCTTGATTGAATAAGGTAACTGATTTGTTAGTAAATTAATAATGGATTGTCGAGCTAATTAATTAGACTTTTTGTAGCCGAGATGCAGAATCGATTCGTCTATTTCTACTTTTGACGTGGGAGCTCAAGATAAAGTTGGGATGGTTTTATATAAAAAAAATGGTTAATACTCAGTTAAGTTAGGTTATCAAGTTGCAATGTCCAACTATCAAGCAAGATGAGCTTCAGGTAGCAATCTGAATACATTTTGGTCCGGCATAAGGAAGTTTCATTTTCTAGAACGACAAAAAAATTGCTGGAAGTTTCATTTACTAGAACGACAAAAAATTTTTCTATGGCAATTATATTCTAGTTTTGTGCCAACAAAAGCGCAGCTGGAGACCAAATATGTGAGTGTTGATCCTTTTTGCTCTCTATGTGATACTATGTTCAAATATGATCTGCACGTTTTCAAACCTGTGATTGGGCTAAGATGTTGGTCAACTTTTGGTGGAAGCATTTCTACTCTTCATTATTCAAAGCATAAGAGACTGGTTGGATCAAGTGTTTGACGATTTGGACGTGGGTGGTGTGGACAAATCTAATGGTCGAGCTGCAAGCTGCTATTTCACGGGCTTTGGTGGGACTTGAGGATATTCGTAATGCTCAAACTTGCTTCTCAGGGACTGTTAAGAGGACGCAAGTTACACTGGCTGATGGTTCGATATGAAAATGGCTTCTCGAGCAAGGGTAATGTTGGGGCAGTGAAAAGGGATCTTCTTGGCCATGTTATGGCTGCCATGGCAGGGCCGATCTCTTGTAATGGTCGGCCTGAGATGTTTGAAGCTTTAGCATTGAGAAAGGCTCTTACATGATTACATGGGTCTACTTGGGAGTGTGTTGAAATTGAAACAGATTGTTATGGGCACAAACTCAAGACTGACGTGAAAGAAGAAACTCGGCTAGGCATTATTCTTGATAATATTAAGAATTACTTAGCAGAGGGTATGAGGGTTCAACATGCTAAGAGAGATGCCGATTCAGTTGCTCATTGTATTGTGAAAGGAGTTAAAGGTTGTAGCAAGACACCGGTTTGGATTGGGAGGGTTCCTATTTATGCAATGCTACTCAAGCTATTGCTTTGGATGCCTTACGTTCTATTTCTCATCAGTGAATTTCCTTTTTAGCTTTTAAAAAAAAAATTCAATGTGATCTAATTAGACCTATAATACTCCGTTCAAATGGTTGTCCTTGTTATAGACAGATTTTTCTCAAATATATGATTATCTTTAATTACGCTTAAAGAGGGATATTTGAAGCGGAGGGAGATTACTACTAAAATTAATGCATATTTCTTTTCAAAAAATGAGTCAATTATAAAATCTTGAGTGTTATCTAACCCTTTTGTTTCGAAAGAGTGGAAAAAATAAAGAAAGAAAATGAAAAGAAAAATGGGTGGAGATTTTAACTTTCCATCATTTGGAAATAAACGAAAATTGGAGGGAAGGAAAGTTTTGGGAAGAATCTACTAATGAGCCCATTAAAATTTTTTCACCTAAATTTAGTGTGAAAATGGGGCAAAAGCAAAAAATAGTTTTACCGTTTTTTAATTTAGTTCCAAATTTTGAAACTAAATGTACATTTATTATTTATTTTTATCTTCTTTAAAGGGTAAAAGAATAATTTAAGCTGATTATTTTTTTTCCTAAGCAAAACAATATTTTTCATTTTATTTCCTCCCATTTTCACCTCCTATCCAAACACAAAAATAAATATGGAATTTTTTTTTAAATCTTCCCTATCATTTTCAATCTCCACCCCCCCCCCCCCCCCCCAACATTTTCTTCTCACTATCATAAAGGATAAAGTTTGGAAATTCTAAAGGACTTCATGTTTATATATATAT
>CATIWR010361618.1:0-23016 GCA_949677035.1 Omphalea diandra
CTTTCGTTTTTTTTTTTTGGGAACATACTCTTTTTTGAATATTAGTATAAGCGTTTCTAAGTTTTGTTTTACCTTCAGTTTTCAGAATTCAAATTAATAATAAAAACTTCAAATTTATGCAATACAATCAGATAAACATAATAATTATTAATTTTTTTAAAATAATAATAATAATACATTTAACTAAAATAATTACATAAAATTGAAGTTTTTAATAGTTGCATAAATAATTACGTATAGTTATTAATTATAATCACATTTATTTTTTTAAAAAATACATATTATACTCAAAGATGTCATATATTAAAATTAAAATAAAAAAATATTGAAATAATCTAAAAAATTTCTTAAAACTCACTGGGTAAGAATTTTTGTGTATAAATTGCGTTAAAATTGGGCGAGGCTTTGAATGCAAAATTTTTTGGATGCTCTACCAATCTCATTGATCAGATCTATGCATAGACATTTTTATCCGGTAAGTTTTATGAAATCTTTCAGATTATTTAGTTTTACGTTTTTGGGTTTTAACATCAAAAGATTATTTAGTTTTAGGTTTTTGGGTTTTAACATCAAATTTTCAAGTAATTTAAATTTGTTATATATTTGATTGAGGGCTAAATAAGTCGCTCAATTTATAACGAAGTAACAAATGAGGGCGAAATGAATTTTTTCGTCAAAGTTACCCCCTTCCCCGATCTTATATTATTTCGCCAAAATTATTTTGATCTTGTATTATATCATCATAAAAGTTTAAAATACTGATTGAAGAGAGTACATGTGTTATAAACACAATTTAATAATTATAAAACTAATTTTTTTAATATAAAAAATTAAAAAATAATATTAAAATGCATAATGACTAAGAAATGCATTTGAGAGAATTGAACTCAATTATTCTTCAACAAAAACACAGCTTCCCTCAAAATCGTTAAATCCTTAAATCTCCTTAAAAAATCCTAAATCCATAAATTCTCAAAACACAGTTTCACTTTGATGATAAATTTTTTTAAAATCAAAGTTGATTGATTGAAAAATGTAAAAAAGCAATGTCTTCTTGGAGTAATAAATATGTTTGTTCATCTAATTACATCCAATTTCTAGAGTTACTTGTGATAACTCATTTTTTAAATTGCATGAATTTGTGATGATAGAGAGGAAAATATAAGTATTTTGAATGACATGTTGGTCCTTTTCTTAAAAAAGATAATGTTTTTCGTTAATTTTATTTCTCAGTGCTTTTAAAGCCCTTTTTAAGACAGAGTGAAGAATTTCTACTCTTTTTCTTTCATGGGACATAGATGAGATTATACTCTTACCTTGCGGGTCCCCACGAGCACTCCCACAGTGAATTTTTGTGGGACCTGAAAAAATTAAGTATAATATAGTGAGAAATCTCCTCTTTTTTTTCCTTCATGGGACAAGAATAAGATTATACCCTTACCTCGCGGGTCCCCACGAGGACTCTCACAGTGAATTTTTGTGGAACCTGAAAAAATTAAATATAGTTTTATAAGTGTATATATATATATATATATATTGTATAATTACATATTTTTATATATTTATTAGTTTCTATCATAAAAATTTTGTTTTATAATTTATTAAATTATATTTTAAAAAATACTTTAAAAATAATAGAAAAAATAAAAATATTTTCCTTGCAAGACTTCCTGTGGGGGAAGAGAATTCTCATGGAGCAAAGAGACCCCGCGAAGGTGGGACAAAAGGAAAATTCTCCTCATTAAGAGGGTGAGACTGAGAATGAGAGAACTTTTGCCCTGCCCACTTGTAATTTTCTTCAACAAATATTTTGGACTTTATAACAACATAATATAAAATCATGAGTAATTTTGATGAAATAGTACAAAAACATGAAAAATTTGGTGAAAAAGTTCATTTCGCCTTCATTCTCTTTAATCAATATTTTGAAATTTTATCATGAAATAATATAAGAACATGAGTAATTTTCACGAAATAGTGCAAGATCATGGATAAATTTGACACAAAAGTTCATTTTATACTCATTTGTCACTTCGTTATAAGTTGAGATACTTATTTGACCTTTTAGCCTTTGATTAAGTTATGAAATATTACGGTAAAAAATTATGATGACATGGAAGCTATTAGATTCATTTTACTGGAAGATAAATTATATTTTGAGGGAAAAATGGATGTTCTAAGCAAATGAATATTGAGTTAAATAGATATATGAATATTATTAGTTGATCTTGAGTCTTGGCATTTTAGAGAAATGTAATAATTTTTATGTTTGTGTCTTGGAGATTATTATTTATGGAAATTCAGTGGTTCTGAATTATGTTTATTAGCTTAATGTATGGAGTTATACATGTGATTTAAGTTCCAATTGAAGAAAAATGGCATGATTATAATTATATGATTAATTTTTAAAGTAACGAATCAAGGAAGTGTTAGCGGCTTTAAATGTTTGATTTGTAGGCCCTAGATAGGCGTTTTTATATCTGATTGTTGATGGAGGCTTTGAGAGCTGTGCGTTATTGTTTATGTATGTTGTAAATTATTTTTCTAATAAGAAGATTAGTCCAAATTACGAGAAAAACTCTGTTGGGCTTTCGACAGAATTTCTAAATTGCAAATTTATGATTTTACCTGTCGTTTTAGAATGTTTTAACAATTCTATTAAGGCAGATCTAGTTATGTTTAATAATAATACTAACGTGTCTAGAATACATTTTTGGCGTGATTATCAAGGTTAAGTCTAATTAATTTAATTATATAATATGTTTATAAACTTATCTTGATCCATGAGGATCAAGGCACTCAAAGGATTCAAGTGCAAGGAAAGAAAGATTATGAAAAGTAAGTTTTGAGTAGTTATATTTGTAATAGTTATATTATCACAACACATTCACATTCATGCATCGTAGTTTTATAAGGACATAGGCCAATTATGCCAAACATTTTAATTATGAGATCACATGCATCGTTTTGTATATAAATATTAATTGATGTTGTACCTTGTATGAATGCCATGTGATATAATGTGTCATTAGCATCAAGAATGATGTAGAAATTCAAATAGAATATGAAATGGATTAGGCAACACAAGAATAATGAAATGATAAATGGGATGCAAAGTAAGGAAAACTATAGACGTCCGGATGCAGGGCTGGTGACGACACTCTTTCATTACTTAGTCATCAATATTACGGCTTGCAAGAACACTCTCCTATAGTATAGTAAATGTTATTCATTTCTTAATGGAGGATTGAACTCCTGATATACAACAAGGCAGTGCAATAGGGACATTTACATTTGTTAAAAGTAAAGGAAGATAAATGTTCATAAATTGCTTAGTGCGAATTTACGTTGACTTTACTTGCTTCAATGATGTTACGTTATGAATGATGTGTTATGATGTATGTCATGCTGTTAAATAACGTTATTTTTAAGCAAGTGCATGAATATATATGTGATATATTTTTAATATGGTAGTATAAACATAATAGATAGAACTATCCATTAAGTATGAAAGACTCACTTCAAATAAATTAATGATTTCCGGTTATATAGATAGATGACTAGAAGCAAATTATTATTTTCCTGAAAATTATTATTGAGTTGGCTAAATGACAAAAAAAGTCTTCTACTCTAACGGTTTTATCAAATTTATTTTATATTTTAATTTTTAACAAAATAGTGTCCAAGGCTTGAAATTGCTGCTAGATTTATCCCATAGACTACTCTGATTTGCCTGAAACTGGAATAGTCTGGATTGATATTTTTTTAAAAAAAATTGAGACATGGAAAATAAAAGCCAACTTATAACGCACCGTTTAGTACGAGCGAGACTGTGTTTTCAATCGAACGACTTCAACTCTCTCTGCCTCTCTATCGTTTTCATGCCAACGTCATATCTTCAACCCTGGTGCATGAATGAAAAATTCCTACGAAAATCAACGTAACTTCTGTTTTTCAAGTTTTGATTTCATTATTTTTTTTTGTTTTCGGAATTGGAGGCAATCATTGGGAGTGTGAAAGTATTGAGATTCGAGAAATTTTCGATGTCGTCAAATGGAATTGAAGGTTGAATGTCATTGAAGTTGTAAACGACAATGGAAAGCGCACGAACGACATAAAAAAGGCAATGCCATTAATGGTGTAAATTATTGATTCCAAAACCGTTATAATGTTGTTGCTTGTAGGGATTTAAATGAATTCTTTATTTGTTGAATAACATAGATCTGTCATGGAAGTACTTTTAATTAGTTGTGTTTAAAAAATGTTTTTTTAGTATGCCTGCTATTCTCAAGCTTGTTTTGCATTATGGTGGTGTCATTCATGACACTGGTGGAGAGTTTAAATACGAAGGTGGAGAGGTTAGAAGCATATGGGATTGTGATTCTGATAAAATGGGGTATATGTTTGTAGGAAACGCATTTCACCATGTTGGGCTGCAGAAGGTGAAGAAAATGTGCTACTTAATCCCTGACGTGCCAATTAATTAAGGAGTGAGATACGTTCGGGAAGGGGCTGATGCTGATAGAAGTGTGATAGAAATGTTGAAATGGATACGTGATGGTAAATTTCATTTATATGGAGAAGGAGAATACTAAAGTGAAGTTGTTTTCGATGCCAGGATGTAAGAAAATGCTGTTGGCAATGACGAAGAAGATGAAACAGATGATCCAAATTATGTTATAGGAGAAGATGTTTATGATGATGATGAATATGATGAGGATCTAAGTATTGATAATGAAGAGTACATCACTGCCAGAGAAAAAATAAGAAAAGATAAACATAATATGGTTCATGATGAAGAAGCAAGACATGATGGGGAAGTAAGGATTGAACTCCCTCTCAATAATTCTAATGTATCAAGAGAAACATCATCTACAATAGATGATGATGAGGGGGACTTTGAGAGTAGGCCAAGAAAAGCAAAGGCTATAAGGTATAAACTGAATGTTGATCATAAGGATTTGCACATTGAGTTGGGGATGTTATTTAAAGATGCACAACAATTTAAGGTTTCTATTAAAAAGTATGCAATATGTAATGGGTGGAATGTTCATTGGAAGAAGAGTGGAGGTAAAAAAAAAAAAAAAAGTGGATGTGAGATGTGTTGATGGTTGTCCTTAGAAGATTTATGGGTCTGTTAAGCAAGAAGAACATATAATAGAGGTTAAGAGTTATGTGGCTACATAAATGCTTTAGGTGCTCAACAAATAAGCAAGCCACAGCTTCATGGCTTGCTAGAGAGTTCCTTGAAACTTTTAGGACAAATCCAGAATTTGGAGCGAGGGATATTGCAAATGAAGTTATGAGAAAGTATGCAATTTCTGTAACCCAAATTCAGTGCTATAGAGCTACGCAAAAAGCCTTGACTCAACTTAGGGGTGACTTGAAGGAGCATTATACAAAATTAGGTTCTTATGTTGCAGAACTTCAGAAAGTGGATAAGAAAGGCAGATTTGAACTCAAGTTTGATGAGGCAGAATGTAATTGAGGGGGTGCGGTGTTTCAAAGATTGTATATTGGATTTAGTAATCTAAGAAAAGGTTTCTTGGATGGATGCAGACATATATTAGGATTTGATAGTTGCTTCGTAAAAACACGTGACTGGAGCACCATTGACTGGTGGTTCAAAGGATGGAAATGATCAACTTTTCCCTGTGGCTTGGGCAATTGTAGAAGGGGAGAAACAAGTAACATGGAAATGGTTTTTGGAAATTTTATTTGAAGAGCTTGGAATCGTTGATGGATTTGGATGGTCTTTTATAAGTGGCCAGCAAAAGCTGACACTTTTACTTTCTTTATGTTTACTCATTTACTGTAAAAGGTGACACTTTTGTTTGTGCAATAAGCTAACGATTTAGGTGATTGTTAATTGTAGGGTCTCATTAATACTATACAAGAACTAGCACCACATGCTGAACATAGAGATTATGCATGGCACATCTACTGTAATTGGAGAAAAAATCATAGAAAAAAATTCAGAAAGTTGTTTTGGAAAGCTGTAAATAGCACTCATGAACCGGGACTTCTAGCTATTTTACAACTGATGAAGCAAGAGTCAGTTGATGCTTATGATGAGTTCATGGGAAGGGAACCTACTGTTTTTTGTAAGTCGTACATTCGAACTTAGTGTAAAAATGACATGATACAAAATAATTGTTGTGAGATATTCAATGGTGAGATTATTAATGCTAGGGAAAAGCTAGTCATAGACATGCTTGAAGAGATTAGGACTTATTTGATAACTAGGATGCATTCCAATTACAATAAAATGTTGAAGTGTGATGATATCATTTGTCCTTGAATTGGAAAGAAACTTGAGGAAATTAAGTGGTGGACTAGATTTTGTTCCACAAAGCCTGCTATTGAGCGCAAGTTCCAAGTTACACAGTCTGATGAACGGTATGTGGTAGATTTGGTGAACAAAACTTGTAGTTGCAGGTATTTTGAAATCAGTGGAATACCATGCACACATGTTTGTGCTGCTATAAATTTCATGAAACAGGATCCTGTCACTTATGTTCATGAGTGCTACCACACAAGGAGATACTTAAACATCTTATAAACATGCATTAGAACCATTGAATGGTGCACAAATGTGGCCCAAGGTATGTAGCCTAACTATCTTGCCACCAAAATCTTAGGAAATGCCTGGTAGGCCAAAGAGAAATCGAACGAAATCTCCCGATGAGCAGCGCAAAGATCAAAATAAGAAAAGTAGAAGGGGAATTCAAACGCAATGTCAAATTTGCTTCACTTCTAGACACAGCAAAGGATCTTGTCCTAAGAAGAATAATCCTCCACCAAAACCAACAGTTCAAGTAAGAGTTATCAATTAATATTTAATTATTGATGTTATTAAGCTATTAACTTATGTGCTGATTATTTTTTCCATTAGGTCAAGATGGGCAGACCAAGGAAAAATAGTCCTTCAGTTGAGAATGCTCAAGCAAATGCAGCTCAAAACAAGGAAAGGAGACAAGTAAATTAATTACACAAGATATTATTGGAGTACTATATTGCTTTTGGTTATAACTATGCAATCTAATTATCAATATGTTTTCCATGTCCAGGTTAGACAAGGATTTGGTGTAAGAATTTTTTCTGACATAGGAAACACATATGTTAGGGTAACAGTTCATCTTGAAGTCATCATTGAATTATATTTTTGTGTGTTGCTTCATTATTTGAAGACATTCATTAAAATATATTGTAGATGCCTGGACAAAGGAGGGTCAAGACTGTCATTTGAGCTGCTGCTACGGCAGCTGCTGCTAAACCTTCTATATCAAGTGAGCCATCATCAAGTGGACCAAGGATCAACCAAGAAACTAGCTTAGGCCCTCAGAGTTCCATAGTTAATGATAATGCTGGAATTTGAATATAATGTTGGCATTGATATTTCATTTTACTATTTTTTGGTATAGAGATACAAATTCAATGTATTTTGATTGTAATTATTTTCTTTTATGTTACAAACCTTAGACTAGAAGCTTAATTGGCAATGCCTGTAAATTATTTGGCGATGCCTCTACAGGTTTTTTGTATCTCAATTTAACAATATTCTATCAATGGTTATTAAATACTTTTGCATATGTTGTTCATTTATATGTCATTTGAGGGTAAAAATTTTTATTCAAATTTTTTGCATATTTTTATTTATTTATATTGTTAATTTATTTGTCATTACATGATATTGTTTATTTATATTTTTTTATGTTGTTACATGCTGTTGCAATCTCTAGCTGCTATAACAGCAGCAGATTTGCCGCTGCTGCTGGTGCATGCATTTGTTGCATCAAAGAATTTTTTTTTTGTTTTTGATAAAAATGCACTAAAAATTTAAATTACAAAAAGAAAAAAAATATCACAAACTTCAGAGATTCAATCTGAAGCAAACACACCTGCAACATGTCCTTTTATACCTCACACTCACAAACCTGTTGCAAAACTTATTGTACCTCACAATCACAATCACAAACTTATGTACACAAACTTATTTCGATCTACAATATTAATCTGCAATATTCATTCAACAACAATATGCAATATTCATTACAACAAAAATCATTACAAGGATCACACTTCATTGCAACTAAATGTAACTTTTATCATTCCTAAACCATTACATTTCTATCACATTGGCAAAAAGTTACATAATTTTGCTGCAGAATCTAATTTCTTGTGCAGTATTCTAATAGCAAACCCACAAACTAGGACAATCACAACTTTA
This sequence comes from Omphalea diandra, assembly GCA_949677035.1. Taxonomy (NCBI): domain Eukaryota; kingdom Viridiplantae; phylum Streptophyta; class Magnoliopsida; order Malpighiales; family Euphorbiaceae; genus Omphalea; species Omphalea diandra. Next base: position 8,231 of record CATIWR010361618.1, read on the forward strand.
ATAACCATTAACATCTTGCCAAATTCTGATTTTGACTATGCAACTTAATGGTATATTTCTTCATGCTTTCAACTTCATTCTCCAGTGCTGCATTCTGTTTAAAACCATCGTCTGCAACTTCTTCCATCAACTTCAATTTCATTTGTAGAACTTCTTCCTTCCATCAACTTCTTTTGTTGCTTTGGCTAATAGAAAATGAAATTAATTATGTATATTGACTTTATGATCATGATGAATCGAAAGTTAGGTATAATGAAAATTATATATATATATATATATATAATTCAAAATAATTAAGAAAAAGAAAAACAAATCCTATTTGCACAATATAGATTACGATCTTTCTAAAAGTTGTTGATAATAGTTAAGACAAATAAAATAAACAAAAAACAAAGGAATACTAATTCTAAATGATTAATCAAAAACTTAAAAACTAAATCCTAGAAAAAAATTCAAGTTCAAAATGTAGAAGTATAGGCTAACAATAAGTGGCGAACCCACTCATTAAATAAAGGGAACAATTGACTCCCTCTTAAGTTTTGAAAATTTTTATTTTTAGTATTAATAAAAATGATAAAATTCATATTTATCTCCCTCAAAAATTTACATTTGATGCCCTATAATTCACTTTTTTAAATAAAAAAAAAAGGGATTTTTAAGACTTTAACTAACTGATATAGTTGGTTTCTTCAAGAAGACAATCAATACAATTATCTTTCACGGTTTTAATTTTTGAATTTGTAGAGAAAAGAGAAGAAGAAAAAGTGAAAAAAAAACGATGAGTAAATTTCAAATTCCACTTTGATAAGCTGAGTAATTTTGTTTTACTTTATTTTTTTTGTCTTTTTCTAGTTTGATATATTTTTGTGATTTGTAAATACTCAAATTTAATTTTATAAACTAAACTCAATTTGATTTTATAATAAATATACTCAAATAAAAATTATTAATACTTCTTTTATCTCAATTCCATGAATGGATTATATTTCTAGAGTTATCAAATATTATACTGATGAAATTCTTTAAAATTAAATTATTAAGGTTTTTATATTTAAATAATTTTAGAAATTTTCTTTTATTATGATAGCAAGTTATATTACCCATAATTAGTCATTTTTCAACATTATTCATAACTCTTATTAATTTTTCTATAATTTTAAAGTTATGAAAAAATTCTTTCAGAAAGAATTTGTATCTGAACCATGCTCAAGAACAAAAAACACATGAGAAAGACATTTAATTTAATTGACAATGAGAACATTATACATTGATATCAAAATATGAAGATTCGAAGAAAATAATTGTAATTATTAATATATAAAAGATATTAATAGATTGTTGTTAAGATTTATTTTATTATATAGTCAATTTATTTAAGTTATTTATACTATATATTAATTGTAAAAATATTTTTCAATAAAATTTACCCCTTAATTTTAAATCTTAGCTTTGCTACCGGTAACAATTAGTGACATATAATACTTAAGCTAAACCTTAAAAAGGTAGGAGCATGCTTAATAATAATAATAATAATGAGTAGCTCTAAAAATTTGGCATATATAATGCTTAAAAGGTAAAAAAAAAAAAAAAAAAGAAAAGTAAAATAAATGAACAAAAAGAATCTAAAGTAAAGAAAAGAAATAAAGGAATTCTAAACTTATGATATGATCACACAACAGTAGTGAGTTATTCTTTATTATTTTGTATATGAAATTTACATTGAGCTCTTTTTTTTTTTTTTTATCATTCTTTACTTTATAATAAAGAGAAAATGATAAAAAAAACTTTTCTCAATATAGAGTCTCTGTATAATAGTATAAAAATTAACTAGCAAAAACATATGTAATGCACGTGATATATATATATATAATTTTTTTTAAAAGAATATTTATAAAATAGTTAACGAATAATTTTTTTTTTATTAAATTAAACTTGTTATGCACAATTCGTGAAAAGGAAATGATCTTTCACATTAAAAAAAAAAAATAGAGGTCATTAATGAGTGAAAAAATGGTAAATTAATTCATACACCAAGGTAATAAAAAATAATACAGAAAAATTGTGCATTATATCCATTTTTTAATGTGTAAAATATTATGTATTTATTTTTTAAATGTAAGACTCATTGATCCTATTGTTGCATGAGTTTTCTCGTTATGCATAGGCATTGTTAATGGAATTGTTGCTTTTTTATTGAAACTCTATGTTTTGGATATTAATATGAGTTTTATGCTATACAGAGCGTCTCAATTACACTAAAACAAGAACAAAGTGGTATTAAAAACAAAAAAAACTATTTATAGTTATCCGTTGAAATTATTTTTGTACTAACTCTTTTATTGTGTAAATGCTATTTCATCTATTCTTTTCCTACATGTAAATCATATATTAATATAATATGCACATTAAGACTTCATTTATTTCATGAATTTTTTTTGTATTTTCTGATTTTAGAATGCTGAAAAAAATCTAATAGAAAATATTTTTTAGTTAAAGAAACAACTAAGTTATTTTTTTAACGAAAATGACTTTCATTTTTGAACAGAGAAAGCCATTTTTTATGTGTTAATAATCTTATCCAAATAAAAAAAAAATCATATAAATACTTATTTATTAATGTAATTATTATCACTGATAATTCTTGATTGTCAACATTTATTATTGGTCATCGCCAGCTAGTGACAAACATTCATGACCATGGGATCTACATAATTTTTTATTTTTAATATATTGAATAATAAATAATATAAATATAAAATATTTTTAATCTAAATTTTGTTATAATTTTATAAATTAAAAAATAATATTTTTTTATTATATTTCAAATATAAAAAATATCTTTCTCAAAAACTATTTTTCTTAATTTTTTTTGAAAATAGTCTTACATAATTATTTTCTATAAAATAAATGGAGCCAATATAGTGTACATTTTTGCTTTAGTATGTTACCATGCTAATTATTGGTAAATATTTAGATCAATAATTGTTATCTAATAACAAAAATACCTATAATACCTCAAGTTTTTATTAAAAAAGTTTTTCTTAAAGCTTCATTTGATTGAATAGATTAAAAAAGTAGAATTAGGATTTTCTTTTCGTGTGTTTCTTTACAAAAAGATATGATCTACAAACCTCTAAATTGATTTTTTTTAAAAAAAAATTTGAGTTTTAATCAAATATGAGGAAAGAGATATTCAACTTTCAAAATCTTTTAAAATTATATGTCTTCTTTCCCAAAGATCCATTCAAATTTATAGAGATAAACATTACAAATACATTCATATAGGCCTATTATAAATAGATATAAAGTTTCTTACAAGAGAAGGTTTGGATACTTCAATGTAGTTGTCCTTAGAGATACTAGACATACAAACATTAGGATTCTCTTTTGAGTTATATTAAGCCTACTTATGTAAAGGACTTATTTATTTTAGTTGTAAATCTTACAATTTCTCTTGATAACAAATGTATCTTAAATGGTATGACTTTGCAAATAAAAACGCATAACTACAAAATGCTTGAAGTATCTATTCGTATAGCTCTCATCTTCAAAATCTATTATAAAGTTATGATGTCAACTTTTGCTTCCAAACATAGGTTCTATTCCTATAAATGAGAAACTCTTTTATTGTAAACAGACCTCAGTAGATCAAACATAATTATTCCTAAATCCATATAATTAAGAGATATAACCTGACTTGAAAAATCGATGTTAGGAGGAATAGCTCCCCTTGAAACTCCAAAATAGCTTGAGCCAAATACCAAGCTTACAACTATTACCTAGTGCCAAGATGGAAGAGTCAAACTTGCATTTGAGAGAAAATAAACAAGTATTAGGTTCTCTACCTTTAGTATTGTTAACATAGGAAGGGTCTCCAAATTCCCTTTATCATTTATGCTTGTTATACGAGTACATAACATAGGTATTCCACATCATACTTACCTAACCCTACCTTACAAACTATAGATTACCATACAAATGTGCCCCATCCTATTTACACAGATGAGCAACTGTCCATAGTTCAAATGAATAACAAAAGGAGCAAGTTCTAACACCCTCTTCTCCAACACCTTTAATCATAATTTAAAACATAATAAATGAGGTTTATGTTTTGGAAAAAGATTTTGAATTAAATAAGGAATATTTGCATGAGGAATTTTATGCTCCTTATAATTCAAAAAAAAAAAAAGTGGTTTAAAAACTTTTTAAGTTAAGAGATAGGACATAAAAAATAAATAATTTGATTTTGTTCTTTTGCATAATATAAACATTCTATTTTTTGACAAGTTTGAAATATATGCTTTGAAAATGGGATTAAATACCCTTTTGCAACCTTTATAAAACCTCATCACTTCTAGGAATAAAATTCTAGAATGGAAAGTAAACAAAAAGGTTATACAATTAGAACAAACCCTAGCCAAACAAATCACCTTCTTCCATGATAACTTGTAAATAAAAGCATCTCTTTACAAAATTATTCAATATGATTTTATTGGGTTTTGTAGAATAAGCACAATGGAAAAAAAATACAAATTTCCAACACATAAAACCCTATAGGATCCATGTAATTTGATTAAATTGAAGAAAGGGATGTGAGATCCTACCAATTTGAGCCAAAATTCTAAATTATTGGAAGGCAGAAAAAGAGTTTACACTGGTAACACCCTACCTCGAGCTTATAGTATAGATTGTCAGATTCAGACATTGTCAAAAGATGAGCGTCCTCTGTAAGTATCCACATGAATAAACTCTCCAAAATGAATGATGTGTTAGTGCCAAGGTTGGCTTCACTCTATCTCTCTTTGAACATTTTCTAAGGTTAACATGAATGCACACTATCCTTTTAAAAAACCCTAACATTAATATATCCTAACTATTTAAATATATGCACCAACTATATATCTTAGGATATGCAGATAACTAGATATCCTATTTTGTTTAACTTTTTAAAGCAATTATATCTAGATAATTAGGATAATATCTCTAATTATCTTAATTATATGTGTGTATATATATATATATATATATATATATATATATATATATATATATCATAATTGGTCTTTAATAAGACATTATGACTATCCAAATTATATGAAGATTATTAATACTACATAACTTATCTTACAAATAGTATCATTATATCTTAATTAAATATAAGGCATGAATTATGCCATCCTCATATGATGCAATTAAATTGTTTCTCGATTTTTAAGTAGACAAATGTAAAATGATATTGATAACCTTTATCAATTCATTTGTGCATGACCATGCCACTTCTTTAGCTAGCTCATTGAGGGGCCTAGAGATAAATATATTTCTCATAAATGCATGAGGGACAAATTTCTTATCAATCACTCATATTCCTATATACAATTTACTCTAAGTCCAATATCTGTCTGTATAATCATCTTTTAAAGATAATGTTGGACTGTATTAAAATATAAAGTTCATTATATTGAAATCTATGATAATTTTCAAGTTAAAGAATTAGGTTAATGCTATTGTATGAGAATTACTTATGACAACTTATCCATTTAGTCTTCTCATAGTAGGTAGGTCCGACATAATATTTCTAAAACATGTATCAATGTCTTTGACTTAATATCCTATATTTATGACTAATAAAACATAGTCATTAATCGAAACACATACTAGTTTTTATTCATTATTATCCCAATAATAACGTCCGATTAGGGACAATTTAAAACAAAATTCTTTATACCTTTACCATCAAGTCACATACTTGATGACCTTAGGTAGAATTAAATATTCATGAAATTTATCATTTAGTTATAAACATAATACAAAAGAGATATTTAATAAAAATGCAACCATGACATTATTAAAAAAAATATCCATTATATGGAACATTACTAACAAACTCCCACTTACACTAGGCCAATAAAAAAATGTGTCTAATACCCATTGACCTAACATGACTCTCATGCATTGTGACTTGGTGAATGGATCAACAATATTGTCATTGGTTGGGACTTTGTATATCTTCACATCTCCCCTCTTAATGATCTTTCAAATGAGATAAAAAAAAAGCTTAAGTATGTGTTTGGAATGATGATGTGATCTTGGTTCATTAGCCTGTGCTATGGTTCCATTATTATCATAATATAAGTCCACTAGATTTGAAATGCTAGGAATAACACTCAGTCCAATGATAAATTTTTGATCTAAACAGCTTCCTTAGCTGCTTTTAAGATAGTTATATACACAACTTCTATTGTAGAATCAACCATAGTGTCTTGCTTTGAACTTCTCTACGTCCCTGCACCCTCATTCAAATAAAACAAGTGACCTAACTGTGTTTAAAAGCCATCCTTATTAAAAGCTAGAATTTGTGTAACCACTTATAACTAGCTCGTCTTCCATCTCCATATATGAAGAATACATCCTTAGTCTTTCTCAAACATTTGAGGATATTCTTAACTATTGTCTAGTGACTTTCACCCAGATCTTACTGGTACTAATTCATTGTACTTAAAGCATATGATACATTAGGTTGACTACATAACATGGCATACATGAAAAATCCAATAATAGAAGCATTTGGAATCTTACTTATACACTCTCGTTCATCTTATGTACGTGGACACTGAATTTTGATAATAGTTATGCCATGTGACATTGGCAAGAATCCTTTCTTGAAATCTTGCATGCTATACCTATTTAGTACCTTATTAATATATGTACTTTGAATTAGGCCAATAAGCCTTTTAGATCTATCCTTATAAAATATAGGCGACTTCACCTAAGTCTTTCATTGAAAAATATTTTCCAAACCACAGTTTAACATTTTGTAAGGTAGGAACAACATTTCTAATAAGTAATATGTCATCAACATATAAAACTAGAAAAATTATTATGCTCCTACTAATCTTCTTGTAAACACAAGGTTCATCTTCATTTTTTATGAAGCCAAACTCTTTTACTGTTTCATCAAAATGAAGATTCCAACTCCAATAAGCTTGCTTCAATCTATAAATGAATATTTGAAGCTTGCAAAACCTTTTCATAACTCTTAGGATTGATAAAACCTTATATCTATGTCATACACACATTTTTAAGAAGATTTCTATTAAGAAATGCTATTTTGATGTCCATTTGCCATATCTCATAATCATAGTATGCAACTATGGCAAAGAGAATATGAATGGATTTAAGCACAACAACTGGCAAAAAGGTTTCATCATAGTCTACATAACATCCCTATCCTTATTCATTAGCATTATCACTTGAACATATTCATTGCATAAATGATTTATAATCCCACATGAACATATGCATTGGATAAATGATCATTTAGATATGTGAATTGGATAAACACGATGGTGACACTTGCATTTGGGACACTTAAATATATATGTAATGTTTGTATAGTTGCATGACAAATTATCTTATGTTGTGTGTATGTTATAACATCATAAATAATGGTGTTTTAGAGTTTATTTAAAAGTATAAGGAGCATATGAGGATTAAGAGATGGATGAAGGTGATGAAAGAGTGAATAAGAGTGACTAAAAGAGGAATATTGAACATTCAACCAATAGTAGTGAGACATTATGATTTTGTCTTATTAGGTAGGTATATAAATTAAAATTTTCATTTTTAGGATTAGATTCGAGAGCCAAAAATGTGAGGGAGTGTAGAAAATAGAAAGAAAGAAAGAAAGGAAGAAAGGAAGAAGAAGAAGAAGAAGAAGAAGAAGAAGAAGAAGAAGAAGAAGAAGAAGAATAAGAAGGAGAGGGAGAAGAATGAGTTAGCTTGAAGGAAATCTTATGCTTTTCTAGTTTTAGCAAAAGAGGTAAGTGATTTTATCTTCTTTCAACATGAAATTCCTTCCTCATAACATGTTAAACATGCATGATTATGGAGTAATTTAAGGTAGAGCTCATGTATGGAGGTTGAAGCTCAAAAGAAATAAGAGCTGATTGTGTTGGTTTTATTGTTAGAGTAGCTTTTGTACCCATAATTTCATAACCTTAGAAAATGAATTAAGGAAGGTGTAAAATATGAAAGTTGTAGCTTTATGCCTCATATAAATTCATGTAAAACATTTTTGCTCAATTTGGTATGTGTGAGGAGATATGGCTCTTTCGTTAGGGCTAGTTCACAATTGGTTATTTTCATATATTTTGATGATCTTATGTACTGATTTAGACTAAGTTCAAGACATGAAATTTATAGGGTTATATTGCCTATAAATACCTGCAAAGCATTTTGCTTGATTTGTTGTGTGGAAAGGCATATGGCTCATTGATTGTGACTGACCCTGAACCCTATGAAACCTCATCAGTCTTTTAATTATATTTTCCAAGAATTTGATGGCCATAAAATTTGAATTGATGATGTGAAAAACTTGAAATTTGTATATTTATGTCTGATCTATATTCTTGTAAAATATTTTTGCCAAATTTATCATGATTGATGAGATATTGCCCCTTCATCATGATTGATTGTCAACATGTTAAAAACTTGCTCCCCTTGATATTGGTCATTTGTTTTGGTGACTTTATAGATAGAATTAGAAATGTGTAAAACATGAAAAATGTTCTTTTTTTTTTTGTTTTGTAACTTTTGGTAGTTTAGTTTTTCAATTGGATTTGTACAATTTGAGATATACCAAAGATTGTAAGACCTACTCAGACTGAGATGATATTAAAACAGGGTAAAATTAAAAAATTCACCACATTTTCTATATATCTTATATTAACCTAAAATTTGACTATGCTTTATCATTATGTGTCTAGTTTATTGTAAAAAAAGAATAAAGCCATTTAGATAAATATATCTAGAATTATTATTATGAGAGTATAGCAAGGTCAGGCTGCCATATAAGGAAAATATGCACAAATACTAAGTCTACTTGCATGAAACATGACCATAGTTGCATACCAAGCATTCAAAATCATTTTAAAATACTTAAAACCATGTATGTATTGAATGTTAGGATCTTAACATTTTGAGGAAGCCCAAAAGAGAGGGCCAAACTTACCATAAAGGTTGGTCGCATCAAAAGTTGAGTAAAAGCCACAATTAAATTCTAATGTGTATGTGTGATGATTTTTATGATATAGTTATGTTCTATTACATGTATATGTGATTGAATTGTGACATTTTACATGTGATTACAAGTCAAGTGAGAAGTATATGATCTTAATAATTACTTGGTATACCATTGTGAATGAACACTTGCATATAAAACTAAAAGGATGTTGTGATTGACTTGTCAAACACTTGCAAATCATTTGGAAGAAAAAGACTAATATGTCCTTTTGACACATGCTATTAATCAAATGATTCACTTGTTATATGCTGACTAACAAAATCAAATGTCACTTGAATCACATGAATTCCTAGGAGTAGTGTTTGCCTTGCAAGGTCATGATAAAAATTAATTTATTGCATTTGCACTTGCAAAGTCAATTCTTATACTTATAATGTATCCTGATGATATTGATTATTGGTTGTGTCATAATAATTTGATTATTGTTTTTATTCATTGAGTCGCGACTCACCAAATCGCAAGTATGTTTTTCAGATACTAAAGTATATGGTTTGGATACTTTGAAGCATAGAGTTTTGCATAAAGACATATGGACCATAGGTTGTCGACTAAATTCTAACTCTCTCTCTCTCTCTCTCCCTCTCTCTCTCCCTCCTTTTGTCATGCACATATATCTAAATAGGAACCAATTTATGGTCACTAGCCTTGAACATTAGTTATATGTACATTAAATACATGTTGAATTGTGTAAGTATGATGAATCAACCTATATGTATATGTATTTTTGGACATGAATACCATGATTTGTAAATGAAAATAGATGTTACAGTCTATACTATGTGTTTGCCTATAACCTTTTGTAACCATCCTCACTTTATAAGTATACATATTGCTGTCCATGTTTGTTTTCTTTTTCAAAGCCCATTTGCACCAATAGTTTTTAAACCATTAGGTGGATCAATTAAAATCCATACTTGATTATCATACATGGATCACATTTCAGATTTCATGGACTATAGCCATTCTCAAAGTCTAGACTATACATGGCTTCTTGATAGGATATAGACTCATTTTGGTCTACTAACATCACTTCATTATTGTCAATTAAAAGAAATCCATATCCCTAAAGGCTTTAACATGTTTTTATAGACCTTTTTTGAGCTAGTGTTACTTATAGGCTCAATAATTACTTGTGAATCCTATTGAGATTCCATAGGTAGTTCAATGCTATCATGTAGTTCTCAAATTTCCTTGAGTTGAACTTTACTCCCACTAGTTATTTTAGAAATAAATTCTCTTTCAAAGAAGACACCATCTTGAACAACAAACACTTTGTTCTCAAAAGTACTATAAAAGTAATCTCTTTTAGTTTTTTAAGGATATCCCATTGAAAGGCATTTATCTGATTTAGGCGCCAATTTATCTAAAATTTGACACTTCACATAAGCTTCACATCCCTAAATCTTTTGTCTTTAAAAAAGACAAATTGGGAGATTTTCTAGTCCATATCTCATATGGTGTTGTTTTAACCGCCTTTGATGGAACTCTGTTTAGTGTGAGCATACCAATTTCCAAGGCATACCCTTACAAGGAGATTGGAAGATCTATCTGACTCATCATAGATTGAACCAAATTAATAAGGTTTGATTTCTTTATTCAGATACACCATTCTATTGTAGTGTTCGTGGTGAAGTTAATTATGAGACTATCCTAAAATCTCTAAGATGATTAGTAAATTCTTGGCTTGAATATTCACCACCTTGATTTGATCTAAGTGCTTTAATATTCTTACCAAGTTGATTTTGTACTTTACTTTTGGAAATTTTGAACATTTTAAAAATGCATATTTATATTTCATAAGATAAATATATTTGAATCTACTATAACCATTTATGAAAGTAATGAAGTATAAAAACCTCTTGTAGCATTTAAACTTAATGGTCTACATACATTGTTATATACTACACCTAATAAGCCATTAGCCTTTTCACTATGCCTTATGAAAGGGGTTTTAGTCATTTGCTTAATAAATAAGATTCACATATTTCAAAAGATTTAAAATCGTGTTTGGTATCATAATTCACATATTTGATAGGTTAATTCCCTTTAAATTCATGAAATAATGCTTAATTTTGCTTATAATTGAACCTTATGAAGGTATTTTGTGTTTATAGGCAAAGAATGAAAGAAAAAAGATCAAAGGATGGAAAGGAAAAAAAATATGACCATGCGAGTGGCTGTGCACTATGAGGAATAGAGAAGTATAAAGTTGACGCATAATCATGTGTCCTAAGACATGATCGTACCATCCTTCAAAGCAAAAAGTACAACCATGCGGGTGGCTGTGCACTAGAGGAGTAGGGATTTTGAAACCAAGGCATGGCCTCAACACCCAACCATGTCTTCTTTGCTGCAGACCAATTGCATACTAGCATGACCTTGAGCATGGTTGTGTCTTTCCAAAAGGCAAAAAAAGGCATTTTTGGGTCTTCTCCAATCTTTTCCTTTTGGAGATCTTTTAATCTTCCAACTTTGAAGATACCTTTTGGGCATTATTGGCCCTTATGCTCCAAGAAGGGGGGTTGAGTTGGTGGAAAATTTGAAATATATGGAGGGTGTTAAGGAATTTATAAGTAAGAGGAAGAATATGAGAAAAATGAACACAAATAATTTATAGTGGTTCGGGTGTTAATAAACCAATGTCCACTTCCTAATTCTCCAATCAGGTATTCCACTAACTCTCAATGGTGTTTTACAAGCTCACACCTAACTTAGTTTTTAGGTTCACACTAAACCTAATTATAATTATGTTTAAGGTTGACACACAACCTTACCTAAAAGTTTTATTTTTTTGGCTCACTCTAGAAATCAATCCCAAGTGTTTAAGGCTAATACTTAACCTTCAACAACTCAAAGTATAAAGGATAAATGAGTTAAGGTGTTGAGAAATCAAATTACAAGAGTTTGACCATAATTAAATGTTATCCTCTTGCATTCAAAGCCATTTGTTAGAGCATTTATAGGTTTCAATCGTCAAATAGTCATTACAAATGAAATTATCTCCAAATCTCTAAAGTTGGTGGCAAAATCCTGCATTTAATGCTTGCCAGACTGAGATTGCAATCGAGACTATAAGTCAGGTTTGCGAAATGCATTTTGCTATGGATTTTGCTTCATTATGGTCTAGATCTTCAAATGTGCCAACAACTAGTGACACTTAGTGTTCAAGCATTAGTTCTTTAAAAACTATTTATTGGATCCCTCTAATGGTTATAAAAAATTATTGTCATGATTTTAGAAGGTTGGCTGCTACTTTTACCATGAATCAAATTAGAGTTTTAGTGTTCCAAGCTTTGGGTAGATTACGATCGCCACCAAAAAGTCGCTGCTAAAAATTTTGAATCTCAAATGGCTCCTTGATATGTGGCTTAGCTTGGTAGGCTATTTAAAGTCCCTTTTTGATCATTTAAAGATTGCAATCATGACCTTGGCCTCAGCAGGAATGACTAATCAAACTGGAGCTTTTGTTCCTAAGTTCTCTTGAGATAATAATCGCGACCTTCAAGTTTAGATTGCGACTTAGGAGACAGTTTTGACACTTTAGGCAATTTGCTTCCAATCACTTCCATTCTACTTCTAATATGTTCATAATTTAATTTTTGCATAGACAATACTTAGAAATGATGTTAAAACCTTTCAATCTATATTGTCAATATCAAAACAGAGCTTTAACCTAGGTTTGACCAACCTAATCCAATAATCTCCTTTCTGATTTTGACAACTAAGATTGAAATATGCCAACGATAAAGGTTTGTCATGCATAATCTTGAACATGTTAAGTATTTGGAAGTCAATATTAAGTGAATTGCAAGTGATTCAAAATATAAGCATCAGTTTGAAAAAGTTTGAGTTTTAAAGAGATTGCTCCCCTTAATTCATACTCTCCGTTTGTTATTGAATTAATCTAATAAAATCATTTTATCTAATCTCTCCATTTTGTTACATATTGACACTCATATGATTTCTTGTAACATATCTATCCCTATTCATTGGCATTATCACATGAATATATTCATCGCACAAATGATATGAAATCACATATGAGCATATGCACTGTATCAAATGATATGAAATCTCACATGAATATATACACATAATAAATAATCATTTAGATATGTGAATTGTAAAAACACGACAATGACAATTGCACCGTTGCATTTGGGATGCTTGAATATATATGCAGTGTTTGCATAGTTATATGACAAATTATTTCATGTTATGTGCTTATTATAGCATCATAAACAATGGTGTTTGAGAGCTCATCTAAAAGTATAAGGAGCATCTAGGAATTAGGAGATGGATGGAAGTGCTTAATGAGTGAAGAAGAGGGACTAAAAGAGGAAAAGTGACCATCCAACCAATGGAAATGAAACACCATGATTTTATATTATTATAATAAGTTTATATCTGCTAATTAGGGTCAGAATTAGGGGTAAACCGTGGAATACAGCAGGAACAAAGAGAGAGCAAAGGAAAGAAGAAGAAGAAGAAGAAGAAGAAGAAGAAGAAGAAGAGAGGGAGAAGAGTGAGCTGCCTAAGGTTTTCCAATTCTGGGACAATAGGTAAGTAATTTATCTTCCTCTCAACTGAAATTAACCTCTCATGACATGTTAATCATGCATGGTTAGTGAGAATTATGGAGCAATTGTGATAGGGCTTTTGGATGGAAGTTATAAACCAAGAGAACAAGAGCTGATTCTGTTGATTTTGGCTGTTAGAGCAGAATTTTTCACCCACGATTTCATAACCCTAGAAGAGGAATTGGGGAAAGTTAAAAACATTAAAGTTGTAGCCTTATGTCTCATATAAATGCATATGAAACATGTTTACTTGATTCTGTGTGTGTGAAGAGATATGGCTCCTTCATCATAACTGGTTCAAATCCGAACCGAGATGATCTCAGTCTTCTGTTTTGTTATATTTTGATGGCTTTATATTCTGATTTTAACAGAGTGAAAAACATGAAACTTGTAGGGCTATATTCCCTCTATATACCTGTTAAGCAGTTTTGATTAATTTGCTGTGTGGAAAGAGATATGGCTCATTGATTGGGGCTGACTTTGTACCCGGATGACACACCACCTTTTTTTTAATTTGGTTTTCCAAGAATTTGATGACCATAGACTCCGAATTTGATGATGGTTCAAACTTGAAAGTTGTATATCTATTTCTGATATACATACCTGTGAAATATTGTTACCAAATCCAGCATGGTTGCTGAGATATTGTCCCTTTATCATGACTGGTTGTCAACATGTTATGAACCTACTTGTCCCGAGATTGGTCCTTTGTTTTGGTGACCTTATAGACTGAACTGGATAATGAGTAAAACACGAAAAATGTTCATTTATATGTTTTGTAACTGATGGTAGAATGTTATTGCAATTGGACTGGTACAATTTGAGATATGCCCAAGAATGTAAGACCTACTCAGACTGAGATGACATTGCAACAGGGCAGAACTTAAAAATTCACCACATTTTATGTTTATCCAATATTATCCTGAAATTTGAATATGTTGTCCCATTATATGTCTAGTTTGTTTGAAAAAAGGAATGAAGTCATTTGGATAAGTATATCGAGAGTTATTATTGTGACAGTGTAGCAAGCTCAGGCTGCCATATAAGGAAAATATGTATAAACACTAGGTACACTTGCATGAATCATGCCATAACTGCATACCAAGCATTCATAATCATTTTGA
>CATIWR010361649.1:0-24231 GCA_949677035.1 Omphalea diandra
TTTTTTATCTATTTTTGGCCTCCCCAACATCTGTTGTCTCAAATATATATATATATATATATATATATATATATATATATATATATATATATATATATATATATATCATATACAGTCAACTAAAATCTCACAATTACAACACTAATTCATCCTTATTTACAACAGTAAAATAATACATTTATAATTGTCATTATCTCTAAAGTATAGGAGATAAATATTATACAAAATATCATTGACAAAACAAAATGCATTTGGATGATTTGAACTGATGGTCTTTTATACAATTATAATCAATTTACTGGAAAATGGCGTTCTATGCCATTTGAATCTGGATAATAATAAGCAACAACAGCAGATTTTTAAAGATTTGCATGATTTATCTGTCAATTTTCTTCTACTGCTTTTGAGTGTAAAAAAGTAGCCATTTCGTATCAAAATAAAAACTATGTCTGCATAATAATGTTTTATTGGCCAGTGATCGACTATCTGCCTCATATTGATAATTATAAGAGTTCCAACGCTAGGTACATATACTAAAAAAAAGAAAAACTTGAGACCATTAACTTGTTCAACCCATGTACGTGGGCACTGAAATTAATTATTTCTCAGCTTCAAATTGAGAGCATTAACTTGGTCAACCAAAAGTAACAAAGCAGCCATGCAATTCGTGCACAAGCACTGAATTGAATGCTACTCAGATTAATAGCCTTGGACCTGAGAATACTGGTTGCCGCATAGTGCCTTAATCCTCTTGAAAATCTATAATAAAAATTTCTTAGCTGAAATCCTACATGTCCCATTAAAAAGAAGAACTCTTTTACAAAATATATTTATTTTTATTAATATAATAAAAACGCATACACAGGATTAAAGCCAACAAACTTACATTTTCCACGTTATTCAACACACATGAGTTAGGAACAAAATATATTTTTTTATAAAATCATGATAATTTTGTATAGAAATACTAAATTGTATACGAACTCACACACTTTTTATAGTCGATTTGACATATGGAAGGACTAATCACAAACATCATTGAGAAATATGCCTAATTTTATAATTTTAACATATTTGTAGAAAAAAACTTTTCTTAATCATAGAACATACATATTTTTTTTACTTGGTATTATTTTTTAAAAATATTAACTAATACTATCCAACAGCTTATATATGCTGTAAGCTTAATCATAATATATTGAAAGGAGTGTTTTCTTTGAGTTGGAAATTTATATGATTAGGACAATAATTTTTGATATTTTGACACGTCATTTTATTTTTTTAAATCAAGATATACCTATATTATTATAAATGAAAATTCATTATTTCCCTAAAAATGATGATATTTTGAAATTATGATATCTAATCAATTCAAAAAATTGTTGTAGATTGTGAGATCAGAATGTGAAAGGACATTCCTAGCCATTCATACTGGAAAGGGCGAAAAGCAATGTGGCCCAACCCAAATCAAAGTATAGTTTTTGTTCATGTTTGTAAGCTTGACAACCCAACCCAAACTTTTGAGCAACCAACATCAATTCAATTAAATAGCAAACCCACCAAGCCAAACCTTATCCACCTCCCAATCTTCAATCTTTCAAGAGTATTATCAATTCATCAGTTATCAACAACATTTACCTGTGCGGTTTTCCAACCTAAAATTGTATCTTCCCTAAGAATGTCAGCTCTCTCTATGGCAATTTCTTCTTCTTCTTCTTCTTTGCTACAGAACAAACTTTCTAGTCTCTCCTTCACTCCTCCACTTCCACTCCCTACCCACTACTTATCAAAACCCTTCAAACCCTTGAAACTCCTCAAACTCGACATCCATTTCTGCACTCCTCATTTTCGCCCTCTTTTTGCTGCCTTTGACAGCTTTGAAGTAGCCCAAGATGATACCTTTATCGTTCAAGATGATCTACTATCTGAAACTGAAGAACATAACCAAGAAATAGAACAAGAAGAAGATGACGTTGAAGAGGAAGTGAAACCCTTAGACTCAAATGATGAAGGAAGGTTGTATGTGGGCAACTTGCCATATTCTATAACTTCTTCTCAATTGACTGAGGTTTTCCAGGAAGTTGGTCATGTGGTCTCTGTTGAGGTTTGAGATTTCTTCGTTGATTCTTTTTGTTTTTTTTTTTTTTCCTTTGTATACTGAAAAAGAACTCATCTTTTTGGTTGGATTTTCTGTTTTAGATTATTTATGATCGAGTCACGGATAGGAGCAGGGGTTTTGGGTTTGTTACAATGGCAAGTGTAGAAGAAGCTGAAGAAGCAATTCGGATGTTTAACGGATCAGTAAGTTTTACTCTCTTGTTCACTCGAAAATTCTGTTCATTTTGCAAATGACTGTTGTATTTGCCTAATAGGAAAACCAATCATATGGTTATTGCTAAATGATTTAGATGAATCCTAATGTAATTTGCCAATCAGCTAACTGTATCAACCAATTTCCTGGAAGCACTTTACTGATAGGAAGAATGATCACATTTACATTGCTCGCTTTGCTTAGCTACTTGGTATTTTTACGGAGACGTATCCGAACCATTGTTGATTATGTTTAAGTACATTGCCGTAAAGTTAGTCTGTAGAAGTTCTATCAGGAAGTGGGCAGTTGAGCAGAACTCAATTCCACATTATTTCCATTAATACGTCTGAATTCTTCATTCCACCTTGTGTGCAAGTGCACCGGTGTGCATGAGAAGAAGCTCGAACCTTTGTTTTATTCTGAGTTGTTAATTAAGAACCATATGCCAAGATGAAATTAGTAATGTCAATGTCGTTGATGGTCAACAGCAAATTGGAGGTCGAACGGCAAGGGTGAACTTCCCAGAAGTGCCAAAGGGAGGTGAGAGGGAAGTAATGGGACAAAGAGTACGGAGCACCTACAAGGGCTTTACAGACAGTCCTCACAAGATATATGCTGGAAACTTAGGTTGGGGCCTCACATCTCAAGGTCTTAGAGATGCTTTTGCCAACCAACCTGGCCTATTGAGTGCCAAAGTCATCTATGAGAGGGACACAGGAAGATCGCGAGGTTTTGGATTTGTTTCTTTTGAGTCTTCTGAGGACGCTGATTCTGCTCTAAATGCCATGAATGGAGTGGTAAGACTGAGTTAGTTGGCTATTGATTTTGCATATTTAAACTATTTTGCTTCATTATCGCGTTTTCTGATCATCTCTTTGTTTTTACACAACTAGGAGGTGGAAGGGCGACCTTTGAGATTGAATTTGGCTGCAGAAAGAGGACCTTCTTCTCCATCACCAGCGGCAAATGCAGGAGATAACATTGGGAGCAGCGAATGGTTTTCTAGCATTGGTTCCTAAAGGAAACATTGGTAGCATATTGGGTGCTTAAACGTGCTGTTAAAGTGGAGCATGAGAGGAGCATTATGGGAAAATATAGCCATCATTTTGTCGTTCATGGTCTGCTACCATATGCTCAAGGGTTCATGCAAACTAAAAAGCAACGGAAGTTGGCTAAATGAAGTCATTTGTTGTGCATTTTTGAGTGATGTATAAGTTTTGTTCAAGTTTTTATATAGTATACTTAATAGGAAAGAGATTTTTGAGAAAAATATTTCCTGTCGTTTGACATATATTAGGAAAATATTAATTTTTTATTTATAAAATTATGTTAAAATTTAGACCATAAAATACTTTATATTTATATTTTTGTTACTCAATAAGAAAATATGCTAAAAAATAAAAATGATGCGGATTTCATCAATTGTTGGCATTGGTTATAACTGGTGATGAATGTTAATCATTAAAGATGAATAATACGTACATTAATAAATGGATTTATACGATTTTTTTTTTTATTTGGATGTATTTATCAAAATATGTAAAATGATGTTATCTTTTTATAAGTTTTATTGAAATAAAAAAAAAAAAAAAAAAAACTATGGACTGATTTTTCTACACGCGGTAAACATAAAAAAATAGTAAAAGAAATTTTCCAGCAAACAAATAGTGCCTGAGTATCATTCTGGTTTTGTGCTGCATTCCTGTAAAATCTACTGTCAATTGTTGAATCATCTATTGAAGAAATTTGATTCGAACAAAGCGTAGGCTACAAAATCCTGGTGGTCCAAATCTTTAAGTGTGACTACCTTGTGGCAGATTGCCTATACTTGAGCAGTCTTTCATCTGATTTTAACTTCGTGAAAAGATCATGCTGCAAGAGCAAGCAAGTATTCATTAATATTTAACAGTTACTGTAATAAAATCCTGTGTCCCTTGTGCATGTTGGATCCCACATGCTACCTAGAGGGTTAACTACTTGGTGGACTAATGGAAGTATTTCAAATTTACCATGCAACGCAAAGCGAACGAAACAGCTCAATCTGTATTGGTTGTTGAAGAGAAACAGCATTCATGCAGTAACTGACCCAGAAAAGACACCTAGAACAGACCAAAATCCATGGAAAGCTCCCAATATGATGTCTGAGGCAGTTTCATAACCTATATCATGGCAAAAATCAACCACAGTTATGCAACAATAATACTATGTATGATATTTTCCTTGTTACGATGCCGGAAACTTAACATGAGAAAGCATCACTCATGAAACAATGAGGCTAGGGGCTTATTCCAGTACTTTAACTGGCTGAGGCATAGCCACCTGACAACAGAAGGATGAGGGACTCAGCATTAGAAAAAAAAAAAAAAAGATGGTGAGGATCTATACTCCAGTAAGAAAATCTTGTTCATAGCCCAATCTTAGGAACTTCACTGAGAATCTTGACGACCAGCAAGAAGAGCATCTGCTGCAGAATCCAAGTCATGGGGAAAGCAAAACCTTGAAGGTGAAATTGACTCCGGAAGTAAATACTATGCCTTGCCCAGAGGCTATAGCTACATGGAATACAATATTATTTAATACTCCAAGAGAAAAGAATCACTAAAGAGCCAAGATAGTAAAAATGGAAAAAATATCCAATCCTTAGGAGCTCCATCGCTTGTAAGTTGTTTATCTAATGAATAAATCAGTAATAGATGAATCTGCATTGGGGGGACTCCATAGAGTGCTTACCGACAGGTGCTATGGTAAATGGTCTTGCTTAGTTGATCTTATGTCATCGACACCTTTACAACCAGCCACAACCTCAAGAACTTGCCCGAAAACAACAGCCATATTTTAAAAAAAATAAATAGAAAAAAACCTAAACAAATGCATAAATGATGCAGAACTCTATTTCCACACTTGCTTTAAAAATTCACCAAAATGAACCTTATGATGCACAAAAATTAAAATCTAGTACCATCTAGAGCCCAATTTCACAAAAGTTAACATCCATGAACTTGGAAACATATGCTAATCTAAGGTCTTTTTTTAAAGAACAAAGTTTACGTTGAAAGAGAAATCATTGTAAAACACCCAGATATCATTCTTAAAGTATTTGTCATAAACTTGATTGTAGGGCCACAAAAATGTGATAGAAGCTTTCAGTGCTAATTTGCTAGTTTTTCATCTAAAGACATTCTCCAATGCACATAGTTTCTTTGGCAAAATTTGTATAACAAGACATTTATCTTCAAAAATAAAATGAGTGCAGAAACAAAATTCCATGAGATGCCCTTTCATAAAGATTTCTCACCGAACTAAACAAGGTTCATTGCAGCCTTTGACAATGCAATCCTTATCATTCCTCTCTTTCTTCTTTGGTGGCCACAATGATTTTACGAAATTAATCCCTGCATAAGTGTTTTTTATTTCACAATATGGAGAATTTGTCTCAATCATCATTCTCCCAACAGAAATGTCCTTCACGGTATCAAGGTTCTCAATTGTCTTCAGTGAGCAACCACTTACACCTGTTCAGAAGAACTTCAGTAAAGACCATTTACATATCCAGATTCCTGTTATAGCTTGACTGAGAAGTTGTGGTTTTTAAAACTATGTACATATTTTTAAATGACAGAAGTTTATCACAATCTTCTGCACTGCCAGTAAATGAATGGGTCACGCCAGCACTGAATCTGTAAAATTAGAAGTGAAAATCAAATCTTCATATATTAACCTGGATATACACCTTCAATGAAACTGTTATAAATAAGTCAAACTTATTTTAACGTTTGCCCTACAAGTTGTCTGGAATAAGAAAAAAACTGAGAGACAGAGATCATTACATCTATCATTATCTATGAAATGATTCCCATAAACTAGAAGCAAATTCAAGGTGAACCATAAATCTAGACAGTGATTAGACACTGATTTTTTTTTTTTTTCCTTTGACAGAAAATGATAGGAATGGTCCAAAAATCATTCACACAAGGCCAGCTTCAGAAAAAAAACAGGCAAAATTAGTGTGAAGCCAGATTTAGTGGAGATTCACAAACTCACTTATTCTTGTTGCGCTCCACAATTTCACAGAAATCTTCAGCAGCTGCTCGCATATGAAGAAACATAGGCAGCTTTGTGGCATGTGCTAATTCAAACTGCTTCTCACAATACCTACATTTTCCAAATGAATAGAAATGCAAGCAGGAAATCATTTTATCAGATGAAAAAAAAAAAAGAGAAGAAATCGATTGACAAGTAACTGATTGAGCCAAGAAGCATTTCCTCCAGAAATGACTTCCTTCTTTTGAATCTCTGATGGGCAAAAGTGAAGCCTGTCATAATCCAGTCCACATTCACCAATTGCCAACACCTTATGTTTTACATCCAAGTGCAAAGAACTTCAGAAGTAACTATGCAAAAGTAAATGAAGACCTCATAAGACTTATCTTAAGCATATGTAAAATGTAGTGAAAAACCAACACAAAATATCAGCATGGCTGCCATGCTTAAACATGCATTTAAAATGCAAACAATGTACAAAAGAAAAAGACTTGGGATCCAAGAACGTTAAAAGTTTTTAGGCACATATATCACTTGAATTTTGTCTCAATGAAAGGTCAATATACATGAAATTTTTTTTTTTGGGAATGTCTTTTCAATTTCTTTTTCCAAAATAAGACCATACTTAATACGAAAAATGTGGCATGCATGCCAGAAAACTACTAACAATTCAATTTCAAATGATATATAACACCAATCTTTTAAGATGTAAAAGACATCTTGCATGCAATAATATCTATATTAGTTTAACATTTTCTAAAGAGACCAATGTAGCATACCTTCCCTTTTTGAATTCCTTCTTGAGCCAATGACAACAGTGCCTGAAAATGCTGCTCTGGATCTGTATTTTCTTCAAACTCCTGAATAAATTTAGAATTAACAAAATTGAAAATCATCCCCAACGAAACCATACAATTCGCATTTATATCTATAACAGACCAAGAATCATTACAAATTAACAGACTTTCAAAGAAAAACAATCAACCTTGCACCTTGTAGGGTGAACCCCAACCGTACAAAAAAGCTTTCCTGTTATGAACAACAAACCAAACCAATAAAAGTTCATGCATGCAAAAACATATACCCCACATCCATTCAAAAGAACAAGGGAATGCAACACATAGATAACAAAATGAAATAGTCAAACCATCAGTTTCTGCAATCTCAAGAGCTTTCTTTGATTCCTTAAGGGACCTACTGTCACCTGTGACCACAAATCCAAGTGTAGTTTTAAGCACATCACATGATTTTAACAAAAATAACAAATACATTTTATTGTGAAATAAGCTAAAGGGTTTCCTTTTCCAACTATTTCAGCTTGTTCAGTATTAAAGTTTTGAATTTTTCAACAGTTAATGTGTTGAAATATAAAATGCAATTGACAAGCTCAAAAATGTGGAAAAGAGGATGAAAAATTATTTACAATTATTCTATCAACACCAGCACTCCAAGCCTGGCTAAGGACTGTAACTATACCACCTACATGGCACTGCTTGCCATTGTAGATTCCTTTAAACATTCCATCCACACCAAAATTTAAAGATCAACTTCTTAAATTGAGAATATAAAACAAGTGTTAAATTGTAAATTATGCGTTTGATAAAATGCCTGACAGAACAGTGAAGTTAACCGCAATATCTGCTTCAAACGCGAACAAAACAGAGAAACAGAGCAATTGTTAACCATCTAAGTTTTTGGAGACTACACACTAAGAAAGAGAAAGTAAAGATGGGATTTTCGTCGTTGGATGTAAGACTTGCCTATCATTCTCATTGACCCCATGGCAGGGACATAAGCAGAAACTCCTGTCTTTTGGAGCAGTGATTTTTTTGTTTTCCTATGTCATGAACACAACGCTAAGCACTAGCAGCGGTTGTTAGTTAGTTCCACATAGGCCCATAAGTCCAATGGTTTCAACCCCAGAGTTTGCGTGTTTTGTCTTGAGAAAAGTATGCGCGTGCACCATTTTTCCTTTTTTTTTTTTTTACTAAAACCATTTATGTCCCACCTTTGATAAAAAGATAGTATGATACATTAACATTTATTTTCTATGCTGTGTTTATTTTTTTTTATAATTTTACAGTTATGGTACAGTTTACACTATTGATAAAAAGACATATTTTCTATCTTTTCTATTCACTCACTCTCTCTAAAAAAATGAAAAAAAAGAAGATGAAAACAATACAAAAAAAAAAACTCTTTTTTTCTTTTTCTCTCTCTCTAAAAAATAGTAAGAAAATGAAATTACACGTGAGTTTTTATTTTCTAAGATTTAATAGTTATTTTTATTGTTATTGTTATTTAGAATAAAAAAATCATGAGTTTTTGTATATTTTAAATGAAAAATAGTTAACAAATGAAAATTTTTGAGTTAAAAATCAGTTATAAATAGAGAAAAAATCGTATTTATTAGAGGTTAAAGATAATATCTACGTTCTAATTTTTTTTCTTTTGTGTATCGATGGTTGTATAAACAAAAAATAACACAATAAATTAACATAAATATTTTTCTGAAAACTATTTTTTATACTTGATTTTTAGAAATTTTGAACTGGTAAACCTAAAATAAAAGTAAACATTTCACTACATATAAATATATGTTATTTGATGTTATTATAAAAAAAATATTTATAAACCAGTAATAAAATCAAAATAAACTATTAATAAATCATTTGTAAACGTCTTATAATGTGAGAAAAACTAAGTAAATCCAAAATAAACCATTTATAAATCAACAATAAACCATTTGTAAATAAGTGATAAACCAAAAATAAATCATTTATAAATTTTTTACGATGTAAGAAAAATTATCAGTGATAAACTAAAAATAAACCAAGAATAAATCATTTGCAAATATTTTATTATGTAAAAATAACTAAACGCAAACATCATTTTCGATCTCCAACAACTCAATTTTTTTCTCTTTTATGACTAATTTTAAGCCAAAATATGTTTATTTTTGTAAATCAATAATAAACCATTTGTAAATCAGTGATAAACTAAAAATAAATCATTTATAAATTTTTTACTGTGTAAGAAAAATTATCAGTGATAAACTAAAAATAAACCAGTAATAAACCATTTGCAAATATTTTATTGTGTAAAAATAACTAAACAAAAACATTATTTTCGACCTCCAACAACTCAATTTTTTTCTCTTTTATGATTGATTTTAAGCTAAAATATGTTCATTTTTAACTGTTTTTCATCAATCAAAACTCATAATTTTTTATTATGAATAATAAAATAAATATTAAAAATCTTATTAAATTTGTTTTAGATAGGAAAATATATATAATGAAGAACTTTTTCTCTTTAAAACAGATTTGCAAATCTATAACTGTATGCGAAAAAACGAGTTTATTTTTATATTTTCTTTTCAATGATATTTAGTAATATTTTTGTTTGGATGATATTGTGTGCGAGAAGAAGATAAAGAAGAACTGATGAACAACTGGAAGATTCAAAAATGAAAATCGGTTTCACATATTCCTTTCCCTTTGCTCCGCAAATCTTTATTACTTTATTTGAAGAATTCAAATATTTAAGGTAAGGGGATATTGATTGCTATTTTTATAAATTTGTGTTGATTGGATTTGATTCAGGGAATGGAGAAAAGAGTGTAAATTTGAAATTTTTAGTTAGGAAGTAGTTTTTTTGGAAATAATATTTGGTTGAAGTGTATTTGTCATTGGTTATTAGTTTTTAGGTAATCATGTCTATTTCGTTTTTTTTTTCTTTAACTAAGCTTTAGGTCATTGGTTTAGTGCTCATCAGCTCAAAAGTTCCCGCCTTTTTGCCTCCTAATCTTTCTCCTCCCTACCCTTATTAGTCTCCTTATTTATTATGGCTCCTTGGTTCAAAATTCAATTACTATTTTCAATCCATGGAGAGATCTAATTCTTTCAAGTAAAAAGAATTGTTCAACCTCTTTTCATTTAGCCCTTTTCTTTTTGCTACATAGGAAACTTGTAAAGATTACAAGTTGTCATAGTCTGTCTTGTATATTATTTTCTACTTATTACATCACAATTTCAACAATTTTATATTTTTGCATTAGCCCACTATCGCAGAGTTAAAGCACAACTCCCATTAAATCAAGGCTTAAATTGCCATCATTGGTTAAATTATCATCTTTTATGTTATTTGATTATTTATATAATAAAATTTGCTTGATTATGTTCTATATGGATTAGATCTCAATCTTTATTGACACATTGAACATATCATTAGGTTTATGCTAATTTTTAGTGAACCTAGCAAGAAATAATGTTGATCATCTTTTTGTTATCATGCTTAGGGAAATAGCGATCGAGAGTTCTTGCTATGACATTCTTGCTTTACAAGCCTTGGTGGTAGATACTATTTTTTTCATTGAAAAGAATCTCTTTTGGCTTCTTTTATTGTTTAGATCTTTGGATAACTATATTACTACAAATCCCAAGGCTTATAATGGAAAAATGGGTTTTATGTTGTCTGGATGTAATAGAGTGGAAAAGGTTGATGCTGAAAATGGGAATGACGATGTAAATAAAGATGATGATGATGATGAAGATGATCATACTGGTGGTTTTGAGGATGATGACGAAAGTGATAAGAAGTTTAGACAAGAGGGAACTAAGAGATCATGATGGTGAAGGTAATGGAGACTTTAGAAGTATTGATGAAAATGAAAATGGTGATGATGATGACAATGATAAGGAAGGAGAATGTGAGGAATATGATGATGATAAGGAGAAGGACGAGCTTTTTTGAGGCATTCAAGGGATGTTTATAAGCTAGGGGTTTTTGTTAAGTTTGAAGATGAATTCAGGAAAATGAGATCTTATTTTATTAATGTATGTTCTAAAGATATAAGTAAGAAAGGGCTAGCCATTAAGTATGAAGTTGAGAAGTTCAATGAGTCATATTCATAGTATCTCAGGCATGAAGTCAGTATAATTCCAATAGAAGGTATGATGAAGTATAGTTGTAAGAAATTTAAGTTATCTAGACTTCTCTGTTGCCATGTTTTATAATCTCTTAGTTTCTTGCATACAGATAAGATCTTGGGGAGATACCTATTTGAAAAAATCATAAAATGGAAACATTAGTACTGCGGGAGAGCCTTACACTCTCATTCCCAAGTACAACTACTTCTCATCTTTTCCTAATCACAGGGATAAGCTTCGTGAAACAATTAAGTTTGTCTATGCTCATATTAAATATGATTCTTAAGTTCTTTGGTTTTTAGTATTTAAAATTTTCCTTTAAGACTTCAAAAGGAAAAACTAAATATAAATCCAACAGTTTGATATGTGCAAGGGTTTACGCTAACTTGCATCATAATGCATCTCTGAGATGTTTAGTTTTTCTTACTAGGGAAATGTAGCCTTGTATAACATCTTTGAACTGCTTTTGGTAAAACTTTTCCCGAACTTTTTTTCCTTCATTCAAGTTCCTATGAATCCCCTAAAAATATATTTACTTCATCTAATTAAATTTGAGAAAAATTCCTTTGTCACACAAAACCAATGTTTTTCATTAGAAGTAATCAACCTGAAATAAGTATAAGTTCTTATCCTTTTGCTTGTTTCACATGATGCCTTTGAAGTATTATGTGCTTTTAATCTGTTTTATGATAAACAGTTGAAATTTCTAAAGAAAAGAAACAAAGATATTCTATCAGGATCATCACTTTAGTAAGCACATTTGAACTTGTTATTTTAATGTTTGTGTAGCCACACACATCCTTAGATTATTTAAACCCACCAATTCAATAGTGGGCAAGAATTCATGCGCACTTTGGTGCCTTTTCTTTCATGCCAATAGCATGATTCAATTACATATTATTACCATTATATGGGATGCTTACCCTACATTTCTATGACCAATAGTGGTGGAACAAATCATCTATTTGGACAGCCACCCTTATTAGCAAATATAAGGCAAGTTTTTGCAGATGATATCTTCACTAAGTATCAAGAAGAATACAACAAGTCTATTTTTGGTGTTGAATTTGTCCATGAGCCTTTAACTAGGAAGGGGATTTTTAAGTTTAAAGTTGGCATGATTAAGCAATAATTTAAACTTGTTGTAGTAACTGCATCTCTAATGGATTTTTACAAAGCTTAAAAGAGTGCAAAATCGATAAAAATGAGAGTTAAAAAGTTGAGAAGAGTTTAACAACTCACTTCATTCATATATATATATATATATATATATAAGAGTATGGTTTTAACCACAATGTCTAACAGCTACACTAACTTTTTCTTAACTTAAGTAAGATTTGTTGCTTCAAAAATCATTGCTTAGATCATGTAAAAATCTTATAAGCATACCTTAGCAAAATATTACATTCAAACATTAACAACTAAGTGTAAGTCATACAATAGACAACAACAAAAATGCAACACTTGCTATCATCAGCAATAGCATTAGCAGCTTCAATTTTCATTTGCAAATTCCAGCTCCAATGCAACAGTAGTAGCAGCTTCTTCATCCTTCTAGTTACTATTCTAGCTTGGTTTAACACTCCTCCTTGACACAAGTGTTAGAGTGCATACCCAACTTTCCTCTAATTTCTTCAAATCTAGCTTTAGGTAAAGGCTTTGTGAGAATGTCAGTACGTTGATCCTCAAACTTGCAAAATTTGAGTTTAATTTCACCTTTTCTTTCAACTTCCCTCAAGAAGTTATACTTAATCTTGATGTGTTTGGTCTTTTCATGAAACATAGGAGTTCTTGGCCATTGTAAAAATAGACTGATTGTCACATAACACCTCCACAACTTCACTTTCTTCAATTCCTAAATTAGTAAGAACCTTCTTGAACCATAGGGCTTGATTCACAGTAGCAACAATTGTCATATACTCTGCTTCTACTGTGGATTGAGCTACCACACTTTGTTTCTTGTTATTCTAGCTTATCATACTAGAACTAGTATAAACAATACCCTGAAGTGCTTTTCATATCATCTTTAAAACCAAACCAGTCACTATCAATGAAACCAATCAACTTTGTGTGGTAAGAACTCTTATAAAACACTTTAAAATTTATTATGCCTTTCACATGCCTCAGGATCCTCTTTACTGTAGCAAAAACAAATTTGACTTGGAGAATGCATAAATTTGGAGAGCAAGGTTGTTGCAAGCATGATATCAATCCTGGTAACTGATAAATACAATAAGCTTCCAATCAAACTTCTATAAACACCAACAACTTTATCAACACTATTTCTTACTTCAATTTCTCTCCTTTCACTGTTGGTGTTGCAACTAGTCTGCAATTTGACATTGCAAACTTCTCTAAGATTAGTTCAACATACTTCCTTTGATGAATGAAGATGTCAATACTAGTTTGTTGCACTTCAATTCCTAAGAAATAAGAAATATGCCCTAAGTCATTCATCTCAAACACCTTATCCATCTTCTCCTTAAATTGAATCACTATATTTTAACTACTACCAGTGACAAGTAAGTCATCCACATAGAGAGACACTACTAAAATCTGCTTTTGAGATTGCTTAACATATAGAGTTGCCTCATTACAACTTCTTTCAAATCCTAAACTCACCAAATGCATATCAATCTTGTTGTACCCGACTTTAGGAGCATGCTTTAATCCATTCAAAGCTTTCTTCAATAAGTAAACATGATCTTCAAACCCTGCAATCTCAAAGCCTTGAGGTTGATTAACATAAATCTCCTCTTCTAACTCTCTATTAAGGAATGTGGACTTGACATCTAGCTGGAAGACACACAAGTTAATATGAGCTACAATTGATAACAACAATTTGATGGTGTCAATCTGACAACTAGAGCAAATGTTTTTGTGAAATCAATTCTAGGTTTTTGAGCATAACCCTTCACAAAACAACCTTGCTTTATGTTTGTTGATTGAACCATTTGGATTAAGCTCAACCTTAAAGACCCACTTTACATAAATAATATTATTTCCTTTTGGCTTATACACCAACTGTCAGGTATTATTCTTCTCAATCATCATCAGCTCCTCTTCCATTGCTACCTTCTATTATCGAGAATTAATGGCATTATTAAAATTTTGGGGCTCTAATGATGCCACATTACACTTATCATAGATATCTTGAAGTGTTTTAGTGCCTTTCATAATAAATTCTTCATTAAAATTTGATTCTTCTTCATCACTAGCAACTTGTTCTTAAGGTTAAACATCCTCACTTGAATTCTTATTGACTGCAACACCATTTTCCTAAGCCTAAAAAGCATCCACATTAAGCTTGGCACTTATAGCAATAATAATCTTCTTGATTTTTACCTCTAACACTGTATAAGCCTTAGAATTATTATTGTACCCCATCATCACACCAATCTTAGCTCTGTGACTCAGCTTATCCCTCTTACCATCTGGCACATGAACATAACATAGGCTACCAAACACCTTGAGATGGCTCATAGTAGGCTTGGCACCAAACTAAGCTTTAAATGGAGTCTTGCTTTCAACTGCCTTGGTAGGTAATCTATTGAGCAAGTAAACAAAAGTATTGATAGCCTTAGCCTAATATTCCTTTAGCACTCCTTTCTCAAACGTTAAACACCTTATCATATTCATGATGGATTTGTTTTTAGTTTCATAAACTCCATTTTCTTGTGGAGTATTTGCTATAGTAAGTTGGTGATGAATGCCACATTTTTGCAGATAACTCTCAAATTGATGAAAGGTGTACTTAGTCCCATTATATGAGTTGAGTGCCTTGATATCCTTAGAACAAGAATTCTCAACTGCAACCTTGAATTTCATGAAGCAATCTAACACCTCAATCTTTTGCTTTAGGAAAAATACCCAACAAAACCTACTAAAATCATCAATAAAGATTAAGAAATATCTACTTCCAAACAAGGAGGATTAGGCATAGGACCACACACATCAGTGTACACTAGTTGGAGCTACTCATTTACTCTCCATGCTTGTTCAGCTGGAAAAGTGAGTTTAGTTTGTTTGCCAAGTTGACACACTCCACACACTTCATTTGGATAATTAACAATAAGCATATCAATAACCAATTCCTTCTTTAACATATCAATAATTGAATTATAATTAAAGTGTTCTAGCATTTTGTGCCAATGAGTTGAATCATCAACATTACTGATGCAAGCCTTAATTTCAACATTTTCCTATTCAATCAAGAAGTTTCTTTTAAACATGTTTAATAGCAAACAATTACCAGAATAATCATAAATTTCACACCCTTTCTTTCTAAAAAAGAGAGAATAATCATTCTCTATTAATTGGCCAACACTTAGCAAGTTATGACAAATTCTAGGCACAAATAGAACATTAGAGATCACTATTATAGTCGAGAGTGTATTCACTGAAACAACACCTTTCCCCATCACTTCTAGTAGATTTCCATCTCCAATCTTCACTTTGGAAGAGTAGCATTTGTCAAGAGCCTTAAAATTCTTTAAATCATTTGACATATGGTTTGTCCAACCACTGTCAACTAACTAGGTGGATGAATGACTACTGACAACATTACATTCTTCATGAACCAATACCAAGAAGAGCTTTTCTTCTTGAGGTTCAAGGTTGTTAATAACTTGTGCTTGCTGAGGTGGAGCCTATTATTGTTGCCCTACTTTGCATAATCTTTTAACCTGTCCAAATTGTTTGCATGACATGCATTGTACACCATGTCTGTGCCAGTAAAAACTTTCAGTATGAGTCATCTTATTGCAATAAGGATAAGGGAGGAAATTGCCCTTTCTTCTCTTGTATTTGCCATATTTTGCTTCTTATCCTTATCTTTCTTGTCATTAGATTGCTTGCACTAGATTGAGCTTTCTTTTGGTTTGCAAACAAGACATTATCAGTATTCTCTTCCTCTCTAAATGCTTTTATCTATTCAATAGCTTATAGAGCGTTGACTAGCTCAGTGAGAGTGAGTTGTGTTAGGTCCCAAGAGTCTACAAGAGAGGAAATGTTTTCTTCAAATCTCTTTGGAAGAGTGACCATGATCTTTTCAACAATCTTTTCTCAATAAGTTTTCACAAGCAGCTTAATCTGATTGATAACCTTCATTACTCTGTCAACATACACCTTTATAGTTTTTAAATCTTTCATTCTTAATAGCTTAAACTCCTTCCTCAAGTTAAATACTTACATTTGTTTGGTTTTTCTCACTTCCTTCATACTCTTCCTTTAGCTTATCCTAAGCTTGCCTTGTTGTGCCATAGGCCATAATCCTGGTGAAGATCACCTCACTTACAGTTGTGTGTAAGCAAGAAAGTACCTTGTATCTCTTGCAAACTTCCTCCGAATTATGCTTGATCTGATTTAGACTTGGATTTTCAAGGAGAGGATTCAGTTCCTTCCCTTTCTTGACAACCTCCCAAAGATAAAAAAAAAAAAACTCTCAAATAGGCTTTCATCTTGACAGCCTACATATGGTAATTTTCACCATTAAAGATTGGGGAGTTGCTCCAGAAATGTTAAGGAAGTCATTATTGAAAATAAGTGTCTTTAAGGTTGTTTTGGTAGGGTTAACTCACTAGTTTTCTCTTTTTTTTGTTTGCAAGTTGAAACTCTTTTCTTTATTCACTCCGGTTTTCTTTTCTTCTACAGGTTTCTAAGATCAATTCAGCTCTGATACCATTTGATAGATTGTTACAAAGCTTAAAAAAGTGTAAAATTGATAAAAATGAGAGTTAAAAACTGGAGAAGATGTTAATTCATTCACTTGCATATATATATATATATATATATATATATTGTTTACAAATGTATGAGTATAGTTTTAACAACAACTTCTAACTACTGCATCAACTTTCCTTAATTTAAGTAAGATTTGTTGCTTCAAAAATCTTTACTTAAATCAAGTAAAAATCTTGCAACCATACCTTAATAAAATATTACATTCAAACATTAACAACTAAAGTGTATATCATACAAAAGAAAACAACAAAAATGCGGCACTTACTGTCATTAACAGTAGTACCAGCAGCTTCAATTTTCATCTACAAATTTCAGCTCCAATGCAACAGTAGCAGCAGCTCCTCCATGCTTCTTGTTGCTGCTCTAACTTGGTTTAACAATCTCCAATGAATGGGCCAGTGACTTGCACCTGCCAGAACCTGAATTTTGTATACTTCACTGCTTGCAAGTAGAGAAAATCCTTGACAAGTACTTGTGCAAAGCAAAGAACTTAATGAAGCTTCCGAAAGCACGATATAAAACATGAAACACTATGTTTAATCAATTGGCAGATTGGGCTTGTATGTCTGAAGTAACCCTCAACCTGGTTGCAACTACCGCTGACGAACGAATCAATAGTGGTGAAGACATTCTGAAAGCATAACATCTAAATTAAATAAGCAGGCTTTGCTTCAGAGGGAAAGGAAATATCTCTTGGATCAAGAATAGTTGAGGTGACTACTAATTTCTATGCTTAAAGTGATATTATTCTGTCTAGTGAAAGAACTGTTTTGGCATGTATATGTATCAGGGCATGATCTAACAAAGGTATCTATTTGGGTTTTTTGACCTCTCTCGATGGAACTGATTTTGGATGGCAATTAACTAGGATATAACTGGATTACTATAATATTCTCATGCTCTGGACGGCATTTGCAACTGTTGCTGTGTATTTAATTAGATGTGTGACAGACAAATCATGTGCATAACTGCTTAATCTGACGTGCAAGATGTTAAATGCATGCATTCAATATGATGATTGCCAAGGTGGTCTGGTGCTTGAGCAGTTAGTTATTTTCTTAATTGTGTGTTGTAACCAATTTTCTTAATTATGTGTTGTAATCAATTTGTATTTAGGATAACGCAAGAACTGGAAGAAGTGAACAAATCACTCTTAACCTTTTTGCTTTTATTTAAGCAAGTACCATACATATGAACAAGCAACGGTTGAATAGAATTCATTCTCTTCAAATAGTTATAAGTTAATGCACATGGTGCATATGAACTTAGTTAATCATGTTTTATTCCAATTCTCTGTTGCCATTGGAAGCCACTTTCTTCGAAGCAAATTCCAAATTCATGTGAATCAAAAGGTCAAAGGCGTAGTCTAAAAGTGATTACATGCATAAACAATAGGCTTATAAACCTGCCAACAAGACGAGACGTAGAAAAGAAAAGGCAAACAAATAATAAAGCAAAAATCCTAATTACAGAAGCCTAAATATCAACAGAATCGGTGGCATTGACCAACGCTTTCCCACGATAAATCATATCATAATTCTTGGTACTTAGAAAAGCTAATTACCATAATCATCTGCTGAGCAACGCCCCTTTTCCCATCTATCAAAATTCACCTCTAGAAACATAACAAAAATAAATAAATGCATTTAAAATAAATGCTCAAGTTTCAAACTAACAAAATATTCCAAACAAAGAATATAACATAATTGCATATATAATCACCGTGTATAAAACTAGTCAATTGTTTCTACCAGCACTACTTGTTCTCCCATGGCCTGACAGTGAACAACACCACAAACAAAATAATCACCAGCAAAATAATGATGGCAATGCAAGTCCATTTTCTGGTGTTTTTCTGGTATGCTCTGGCAGTTTGCAACTGCTGAGTTCCACCCCGGACGAAAGAACTGGCTCTCTGCATATTGCTTTCGATGTCATCTAATTGCTCACCTTGTGCTTGTACCAGTACTGCCATGTCCAAGAACACTTGGTGCAGCTCCTTTAGATTCTTCTCCATGTCCTTCACTGCATCATGCCTCTCTTGTATCTCATTTATAGTATCCAAAATCCTTCCTCTGCCTTGTTCTTGTATTGCTTTCTGCAGAAAAGTCTCACTCTCACCTGCAACCCACAAACAATTTTGCACTCTTTTTAATCAATCTAGCAAGAACCCATCAAAATTCCTTAATAAAAAACAAGAGTCTGTCTAGCAGTATAGAAAGTTAAATTATAATTATGTATTACAAATGAATTAAAATTAAAATTTAAACATACATCAAATTTGAAAATCTTAAATAAAAAACATTAAGAGTAGAAAACAATCCAATGTTTGATGAGGTTTACTTTGGTGGATGAGAGATTCGTCTCTAGATTGTTTCGAGTTTGAATCTCATAGTCCTGTAAGCAAATATATATATATATATATATATATATATATATATATATATATATATATAAAGTTTAAAAAATAAATACATGGAACATTAATTACTTACCTGTAGAGATCAAGCGATCAAGTACCCGCTCATCAGGATTTTCTCCGGTGACTGTAAAATACCTCCGCTGCACAGTCTCTCTATACTCCAACGATATTTTTTCTCTCAAGCTACTAAAACTCTCCATAGATTCCTTCAGCTTCTTCCTCAACCCGTTGACCACAGACGTTCGTGTCCGATCCGACGACGACCCAGGTCCACACCCAGGAAGACTCCGGTTAGCAGCGTTTGACCGGTCCAGGGCCTCTAAACGGACCTTGATCAGCTTAGCTTTCTTTAACGCTTGAGCAACGTCTGCATCCATTCTTGACCTCAAGTCTTTTACTGCTTTAGCGTTGTGTAGAGTCTTGCTTTGCTCGTGAGCGGATTGAAGGCTCTCGTTTAGGCGTTCTAATTCTTTTAACTCGTCTTTAACTGATTCTACGTCTTCGAAGAATTTATCAAGATTAACCCCGCCGGTGGACGGCGTGTCCGACATCTGGATCGCATGGTGATCTGGTGAGGCTTCGTCGCTGCGGAAGAGGGAGAATGACCCAGAAAATAAATCATTCATCTTTCTCTTCTTTCTACCTTTCCTTGATTTTCGTGGACGACGATGGAAATGGTTTCTTGATTTTCTTGGATGATAATATGTTAGGATTAGTAGGAGAGATGTTTAATGTTTAATGGAGTAGAGATGAATGGAGATAACGTTTTCCTATATCTTGCTCTTCTTGGATGATAGAATTCTTTCTTGATTATTTGTTTTTCGTGGGTGATGGAAGAATTAGCTGTTGAGATGGGAGAGAAACAAATTAATAATGGGTAGGAATGGGATTTTCTTGGATGGCTGGCTATAGTAGAGGAGGAGGAAGGCGAGGACTAGTCAAAATGGTGTTGCCATGTTCAACTACTCTGGCCTTTGTTCGTTTTTAACGGAAGGGAGAGATAATGAGTCAATTGGGTGACCCAAGTCGACACATATGGGGGGAGGATTATTCTATTAAAGAGGTCTAATTGAATATTTCTTTCTTTGTTTATGAAATATTTTCCAGTAAAATGAAAGAGGAAACAACAGGGAAAGTAGAGGATTATTATGATCATGAACCGAGTAAAAGGGTTTAAATGGAGTGTTCTTATTTAGGTTCCAGATGGTGATTTTTTGGAAGAAAACGCGTGGGATTTTGGAATTTTAGCTCTTTAAACGATTGATCTCTGATGTTGGTATGGTGAGGAAAGAGGTTTTAAAAAAGAATCATTATATTAACATTTAAACGTGAGCCTCAAAGAAAGAAAAAAAAAAAAAACCAAGTAAATGTGAGACTTGGTCTTATATATTGAGTTGGAGCTGATTTATCTGTGTTCTCTTCTTTTTCTTCTTTCCTCCCATTATAATACATTCACCATGAGAAAACAACATAATCATGGGACTTTTTTTTGGGAAATCAGAACTTTTTTAAAAAGAGAAAAACTTTTTTCCAATTTGAAATTCTGACCAAAAGTGGCTTTCATTGTCAAATTCCTGAACTTCATTTAAAATTATAATAAAATGTTAAGTCTATTGAAACTTCAATTAGTCTCACCTTATGTCCCATAAATAATAATTACTGCTTTTTTGTCAGCATAAGCATAAAACTTCACGGATATGCAGCCGTACTTTCTGTTTTTTTGAGCCAACCGTATCCCGTTGAAGCTTCAAAATAACATTTTTATTATTTTAATTTTCTGAGTCATTTGTGGTTATATCATCTAATATGGAAGAAATTTCAATGTGAATTTAGTTTTACTAGACAATTATTAATTAATCAATTAAATTGTATCATGTATATAACTTTAACAAAATAATCGACATTGATCTAATATATGGCATGATATTATTGCCTTATACGTCAATATGAGATGGATTAAGATCATAAGAGAAATTTTCTTAACTTGGCGTTCTTTCTTACAAATCTGTCTATTTTTGGTTGTAGAGAGTAGGTTTCATCTCTCAGCTTTATCAAAAGCATTTTTTTTTTTTTAATAATGCTATTTCTCATCATAATTAATCACTGACAAAAAAAAAAGATGGATAACTACTATTTTATTTTTTTAATTTGAAAATGTAAGATTTTTTTTTTAAAAAAAAAATCAGATTTATTTTTTCAAACATGTTTAATCTAGTTTTAATTGAACCTTCACGCCATTGAGAAGAAAAAAACAAATGGCAAGTGACCTTTCTCCCATATCTGCCTTCTGATTCTTCTTTGTCCTAATGTCTTATTGAAATTTATAAGTTGCCTTAATAGTGGACACAAAGCTTGAGATAAAAGTTAAGGTCTTTCGCTATCAGCAGAGAGCTGCTGATCTACTACGGTGCTGAATTGCATTTATTTATGCCATGATTGTCAATTCACTCAATCGCATTCACGTAAGCTGGTTACACAATTTCTTTTTGAGAAATTGTAGCAGTTAGCCTCACCTCTTTGAAATCAAGTGGGAAAAAAAAATATTGGTAACATAATTGGTTGGTTAAGGGAGCATCAGAAAACAAATAATTGAATCTCGCAAAATAAAATTGGAAAACAAATCCCATTACATAGTTACGGTTAAAGATTTGAATCCATTTTATTGCCACTATTGTCATTATTTCTAAGGGACAAAAGAAGGTAACTTGTTTTCCTGCTTTACTGTGCTTTTTCCCAATTCCTATTTTTGTCAAAAACTAAAAAATACATTTGAATAATAATTTACAAGCCAAGGTTACAAGAAAATTAGTACATTGAATATCCTCGTATCTGCCGATGCAGAAAAGAAGCCAAAAATGCAAGCCCAATTTCTCAATCGGATGGGAGCACAGTAAGATAGAATGGATATCCTAGGCTTGTTCCCGAAGTATGCTTTGTCTCCTGCATTTCCTTCGCAGTTAACCGGTAGAAGACCCCATTCCAAAACATAGTTTGACACATCATATGTTCCAGGGGAGAATACACATATCTGGAGAGGGATTTCGGTTGACATAGGCTGAAGCTGGACTGTAGTAGAACTTGTGCCGGACCAAATGAATGGAGAAATGCTTTCTGGTGATACTGATTTTCCAATATTGGTTTCAATTACATCAGAAGTGACTTTAGTGTCACTGACTACAGATAGATGGTGCCACCCTGATTGGTTTCTAGAAGTAGTTGCATTCGCATCATTTAATTGATCATTGCTGCTGGAGGAATCATGGGTATTTATGCCAACAGATGCGATAGCATTTGACGAGTTGTAAATGGTCATTCTCAAGTTTATCATGCAAAATGAAGCAGAAAAGTTGTGATGCCTGGTGCGAGGTCCATCCAGTACCCAAGATATTGGGCTTGTACTAGCAGTACTGTAAAAGAAAAATGAAAAACAGCTGACAGATGTCAGAAAGGTTGACCAAAATAGCCCAGAAAAGCAAATAATTCTTACTAATTCAAATCCACAATAAAAAGCAGACTTGCCTGCAGTGGCAAGCATGATGAGAAAAGAGACGAGCTGGATTAGCAGGCCCAAGGCTGGCATCACTTTTCAGCAGCCTAGAGATCAAAATGAAGTCCACTGTATTTGCATGTTCCTGACACTCGAAAACAAAAACCTTGTATCATTATTGATAAGAACCACATACAGCACAATTAAACAACAAAATGAGCAGTTACAGCATATGATTCTTGCCCAATTGGATTTTATTGAGAAACAGAATACCAAACTCGAGTATCAGAAACTTTTGTTTGGTACTTCACCCAACAATAAGCAACAAGATTTGCTGAGCAAGTTTAGAATGGTGATTTAGAATTTGACTAGTTCGAGAGGTGAACAGGCGGTGACAGTGGTGGCAGTAGCATCACTGGTGAAGATGGTGAAAATGGCAAATAATAAACAGATATGACAAATTACTAACCTGATTAGACATTTCATACTGCACTCTTTCAAAATCATGGAAATCAGCCAAAGGTGAGTTAGAAATATCAAAAAGGGTATCTTTGCTACTATCAGGAACCAACTTTACATCACTTCCAGGGGAGCAGGATGGATATGAAACCTTTTCTTCAGTAGTTAATGATTTGCTATGACTCTGAAGCCAAAGAATAAAAATGCACCATTAGGATTAAAATGCAAAATATCATCTGCTGAAATTTAAAATGAGTATGTCAATGAATTTCAAACGGTAAACCTACAAGTCTAACCATTTCACCGAAAAAAACTATAGACAGCGGCAGCATGACATCGGTGAACATGTCAGATGGGGTGAAAGTTTATGGCATAAGCCCACAAGTGAAAGCATCACTTAGAATGGAGTCGTAGTTCTAGAATATCAACAATTTAACATATATCTAATAAAATATCAAAACAAACCATCACACATTAAAATTAGAGGGAAGCATAAAAGAGACCTGACTGGAGAAACCTCAGAAGTGTTATAGCACAAAAAAGAAATTAGCGTGCAGAGGGGGGCTACATGATAGATAACAGAACCAAAAGAAAATTGGAAATGAAAATCATCAACATATATGCCCTGGAAAAGTGAAAGTGGAAACAAGGTAGTGACCATAGTTGTCAAAATCGCGAGTTGACTCGTACGATTTGACGATTTTACGAGTCAAAATCACGTGAACGATTTTAATCGTATATAAAATCGGATTTGTGGTAAAATCGGGTGAAATCGAGTTTTGACTCGTTAAAATCGGTAAAATCGGGTGAAATCGGGTAAAATCGGATGTAAAATCGG
>CATIWR010361694.1:0-21905 GCA_949677035.1 Omphalea diandra
TATATAAAGTCTTAAACTGTGTGCTCCAATGAATTTTTTTTTTCCTTTTTATTAAAGTTATAAAAAAGTGAAAAATTTTATATCTCCAAAAGTTATACAAAGCCATTTTAATTAGGTTTAATAAAAAAATATTTTTTTTGAGTTTTCACATTATTGGTCTTTACTCTTATAATATTCAAAATTGAGTCTCATTTAAAGATTTAATTTTGATCAGCTAGCACTATTGAAAAATTTCAATTATATTCATGAAAACTCAAAAAAATTTAGATTTCTTTATCATTAGACATTTCAGCTGAATTAAATTGTGGAAATCACATTGTGCATATTTTTCCATTGAAATTAAATTAAAAAAATTATTTAATAAAGTCCAAACAAATTACTTTTTTTTAATGTTTTCGTTATAGACGAGAGAAGATAAATAACTATACATTCTCTTTAGAATAAACGAAAGTAATTAGTTACTAAAATCCAAGAATAAGTTGATTAAAAAAAATAAATTAAATTGTAAGATTAAAAAGTGGACATTCCACATACTCATAAAATATGATTTTGGAAGGCCTAAACTCCACATTTGACCTAACTCTGTCCTTATTTAGGTATAACCAATCAAAGGCATCGCAATCGAAGATAACATATAATTCGTGGGTTAGTGGATGAAGATATTGCTATCTATCCACGTTACCATCTAAACTTCCATCTGCCCAAAATACCCCTTATCCTCTTTTTATTTTTTCCCCACGTGATTTAAGTTTAACACCAACCTATTTTGTTGACCTTTGAATTTCTGTTTTGTTTTTCTAGGTTTAATTAATAAATCAAGTGGTCCCCACCGAGTTAAGTGGACTTCTTTCTAATTTTCGATCCCATTGGTAAGAAATTGACTCATTAATCGGTTTGGCGATAATGATTAGTAATAAATAATTAACAGTGAATAATTAATAATTAATACTCAATATTTAACTGTGAATGATCATTGAATAAAAGTATTTAATAAATATGCAGTTATATTATAAAATAATAAAAAAATATAATGAATAATTAACTTTTAATTTTTATATCTCCAGTTTTTATGCTTAAATACTAGCAAAATTAACTTTAAAGATTTAATTATATTTTTTTAAATATTGAACATTAATTTTTAAATTGAAATATTAATTGCTGATATGCAATGAATCATCTTTTTCAATGTAAATGTTTAATCTTGAACATCAATAAACAAATACCAAATCAAATAGCATTTATTTGTTTGATATATAGATTTTTATAAAAATAAATGATAATAAATTCTAGATTAGTCTATTAAATCATTTTGTATATATAACATGTTTATAAAATTATATATGATAATAAATTATAGATTTAACAGTTAAATCATATTTGGTATATAAAATAAATTTCAAATTAAAAAATTAGTTAATTACATGCTTGGCGTAATTTAATTGATATCGATCATTAATAACATTTATTTCAAAATTGCACATTCATCACTAGTAATGTTTCAAATGACAATATTCATTTATCCTCCTTTAATGCTATATTTTTCAGTCATATCAATGAAGACCGATTAATAATTCTGGGATTGTTCTAATTAGATGATAGGTAAATAAATATATGATTGGATATATTTTTAAAATGTTGCTCTAAAATAATTTTCAGATTAAATACAGGAAGAGTAAGACAACGTCTTGCTAATATATTTGGTTTTAAACTTCATTAAGTTTCTTTTGTTGTTCAATAGCCTAGTTCATTCAAGATTGGCAATTATTAAAAATAGATTAAAGATAATTTCAATTTTATATTTGTTATCAATTTAAAATTGGCTATTAAAATTTTAAATATTCATTATTTACGCTCAGTCCCTTATCTAACATGGACTAATATATTGAAAAAGTCCACATGAATTGGATTTTTATGTTATCAATTAAAACTTTGACTTATAAGAGAAATATTTAATTTTTTTTAACTAATCTCTTCATTTCAATGTAGATAAGTTATTTGTTATTGACAGCTAAATTGTATTAATAATGAATGTCAACTTGCAATATGATTTTTTTTTAAAACATAAATCAATCATAAATTAGTCTACAATCAAATTTATTATTTTTAGAACATATTAATCATTTATACCTATGCATTGAAATTACAGTGACAAATGAATTGGGTTATTTCTAATTCAGATTATTTTTGGATCATATTATTTTCAAATTAGATCAGATTTGAAATGTTTAGATTTCGGATAGGTTCAAATTACATTTCGAGTTTGCATATAAAAAGTATTGAATTGAAGTTTGGATTAAAAAAATAATTTTTTTTAAAAGTTATCATATAATCAAATAAATTTGACATGAACAAAACTTTAATTTTTTATTTTCATTTAAATACTTAATAAATTAAATGTAATTTATTTTTTAAAGTGAATGACTATACATAATTAAAATAAACAATTGAATTATATTCATGTAAGATTAAAAATAAAAAAAATATTTTCAATTTTAAATATTTTAAATAATGTAGAGTGAATTTGCATAAAGAAAAAATTTTGAATTATTTTAAATAATTTTATATAATAATAATAATAATTGTGTAAAATTATATATAATAATAATAAAATACTGCAAGGCCAGTATGCAGCATAAGTATTTAGTGCATAATAATAAAAAATTTCATATAATAATAATTATATACAAAAAAATAATAATTTTATATACATATTTTTAGAAGTAGTTGGATGAATAACTGAAAATACTGCACACCCAGTGCAGCGAAATTAAGTATTTTCCGGCATATGAATATTAGAGCGGATTATACATTGAAAATCTTAAACAAATTTATCAAAGCTTAAAAAAAAAAGAATCAACGTTATAATAATAAAAAAAAGAAAGTGAGGAGTTTCCAAGAGTAGAGGGCAGTTTGGTAAATGATGACCAAAAAGACAACCAGAGTTAAAAAATTGTAACTGGAGTTAATAGTTGGGATCGAGTCATCATCTCTATCCAAATACGATATATGCATCTCCTTTTCTCGTTTGTCCATCTTTTTCCTTCTTTCCATCGCATTTCGTTACCCATTTTTCTTCTCTCTCTCTAACTCTATCTCTCTCTCTACATATATATTGAAAATCCAACACAGCTTCCATTTCCTTCTTTTATCAATATTCCTTTTTTAAGTCGCCGGATTTTCATCTAACTACACGTTTCTGGTCACCGGATTGTTATTTGTTGTATCCTTAAGGTACGTACGTTATCCTAAAGTTATTATTCACCGTGGAATGGAATTTTATCTTTATGTTCAATCCACTGTTGACGTACAATTCCTTGTTTCTCCAATTTTCTTGCTCCTTTTTTGCTCGGTTGCCATGAAAGTGCACTGAGATTGAGAGAGAATTTTGTTTATTTATATGGATTATTCGGTAACGAAGTGGTTAATCTTTCATGTATGTAGAAAGATCAACGGATACTGATTTATATATAAGATCTAGAAAATTCAGTTGTATGTAAATCGTGCTGGTTTTGTGTACTTTTTGTGATGGTCTTTATTTTATGTAAATCTGATACTAGCACGAATTTGTTTTTCTTTTTTTTTTTTGAAAAAAAATAATTGTAAGTTAGTTTTAGTAATTAGTAAGTATTATTTGAAATTATTGAAAAAACATATTTACTAAAAATTTACCGAGGTAAAAGTGAGAATGTGAGGTGCAATTTTATTTAGAAAGGGGGAAAATAAAATTAAAGAAAGAAGAAGAAAAGTGGGAAGCTAGGTTATGAATATGGGTAAGCTTCTCGTGTTATAGGCCCATGATCTTCACTTATTCTGTATTTGCAACTTTTTTCAGATTTTGGACTTGAAGGACGCTTATATGTAATCTTTTGCTATTTTGTTTTTTAGTAATTTGTTTCCTTTCCATATGGTGGTGGTTTTGCAGTTGTTTTCCATTTATTTGTTATCTTACAGCTAAAACGGGGGTCTTCACAAGTGTAATGGATAAGCTTGAATAAAAAGATTTTTCTCTTATTTCGGGTATAGGAATGAAATCAGCCTCTTTTTGTGTTTTCTTTGATTTCTTAGAATCTGGGTTAGCTGTATTTGCAACTATACATGTTTGTTTAAGATGATGCCCCAGTAATCTAAAGGCAAACAAACAATATTGAAATGGAAAACAGGTAAAAGGGAAATAAATTAGTTCTTTTTTTGTTGTGTTATTCGTGGAGCCTTACTACATGAGAATAAGTTTCACATTTATTTTGTTAAAACTTTTAGAATT
Source organism: Omphalea diandra (assembly GCA_949677035.1). Lineage (NCBI taxonomy): Eukaryota > Viridiplantae > Streptophyta > Magnoliopsida > Malpighiales > Euphorbiaceae > Omphalea > Omphalea diandra. Next base: position 4,262 of record CATIWR010361694.1, read on the forward strand.
GTTCATTAACATGGCTTAAACAAAATAATAGGGTAGAATGATCAATTTCACGTACGTATGAAGATGTAAAGGGACTGTGCCCTCCTTTTTGTGTGAACCATAACTTAACAGTTAACAATAGTGAAGTGATGTTGTTGATAAATATTCAAGTAAAGTTTGATCATGTTGCCTTGAGATAGCACAACTAGAGAGATTCAGGCAAAGATTGTTGGTTTTTCAATTTTTTCTTCATTTGTTAACATAGGCTGCTATCAGTATAAGATTACCGGTACCAGCAGTACCAAAAAGGTTGAAACCACCCATAAACAGCCATCATTATAAATTCTTTATCATTTTTCTCCATTGTTGTTGATGCCATTTGTCCAAGCAATGAGACTGAAAATTGTTATGTCATTCTACATCTAGCGTTTTTTCTGTTTTGGCATGACCTCAATTAAATGTTGTGGAAAATGAAGAGTTTTGCAATGGCATATATTTTTACGTTAAAATGAGTATCTTATAGTTTTTTCTGTACTGTAGATCTCTGGGTTCTTGTGTTCGAGCTATTTGTTGTTGCTAATCTTAACGAACGATGGTGTCAAGATCGCGTATGAATTTTTTGGACTTGGCCTCTGGGAACCTGTGGGATATTCCGCAGACTCCTAGGTCCCTTCCTAGAGTGATGACCGTTCCTGGAATCATCTCTGATTTGGATGGTTATGGCAGTAATGATGGGGACTCAGAGGTTGCATCATCTCTTTGTCGCGAGCGAAAAATTGTTGTGGCAAATATGTTACCTTTGCAGGCCAAAAGGGATTCAGAAACTGCCAAATGGTGCTTCAGCTGGGATGAAGATTCGCTTCTGTTGCAATTAAAGGATGGTTTTTCTCCTGAAACTGAGGTTATTTACGTTGGGTCCCTGAAGGTTGATATAGATGCAGCTGAGCAGGAAGAAGTTTCCCAAAAACTGTTGGAGGATTTCAATTGTGTTCCTACATTTCTTCCCCACGACCTACAGAGAAAGTTTTACCTTGGGTTTTGTAAACAGCAGTTATGGCCTATTTTTCACTACATGTTACCTATGTGTCCAGACCATGGTGACCGTTTTGACCGCATTCTTTGGCATGCATATGTTTCAGCGAACAAAATTTTTGCTGACAAGGTAATGGAAATAATCAATACAGAGGAAGATTATGTTTGGGTTCATGACTATCACTTAATGCTTCTGCCAACCTTTTTAAGGAAAGGCTACAATCGAGTCAAACTTGGATTCTTCCTCCACAGTCCATTTCCTTCATCAGAAATATATCGCACTTTGCCAGTTCGAGATGAAATTCTTAAGGGACTTCTTAATTGTGATCTGATTGGTTTTCATACTTTCGATTATGCACGACACTTCCTCTCTTGCTGCAGCAGAATGCTTGGTTTGGATTATGAATCTAAGCGGGGACACATTGGACTTGATTACTTTGGTCGCACAGTGTACATTAAAATATTGCCAGTAGGCATACATATGGGCCGGCTTGAATCAGTAATGAATCTTCCCTCTACTTCTGCTAAAGTCAAAGAAATTCAAGAACGGTTCAGTGGGAGAAAAGTAATTCTTGGTATTGACGACATGGACATATTCAAAGGCATCAGCCTGAAATTATTGGCAATGGAACAACTCTTGCAGCAGCACCCAGACTTGCAGGGAAAAGTGGTACTGGTTCAGATTGTGAATCCTGCAAGGGGATCAGGGAAGGATGTCCAAGAAGCAAAAAGGGAAACATATTTAACTGCTAGAAGGATCAATGACATTTATGGTTCACCAGATTATGAGCCAGTGATTCTGATTGACCGCCATGTTCCTCGTTATGAGAAGACGGCCTATTATGCTTTAGCAGAATGTTGCATAGTAAATGCAGTGAGGGATGGGATGAATTTAGTGCCATATAAGTACATTGTTTGCAGGCAAGGAACTCCATATATGGATGAAGCCGTAGGAATAAATTCAGATTCTCCTCGCACTAGCATGCTTGTTGTGTCAGAGTTTGTCGGCTGCTCACCTTCTTTAAGCGGAGCAATTAGGGTAAACCCCTGGGATATTGATGCTGTGGCTGATGCCTTAAATTTGGCCATCACCATACGTGAATCTGAGAAGCAATTGCGCCATGAAAAGCATTACCGATATGTCAGTACTCATGATGTGGCTTATTGGGCACGTAGCTTTATGCAGGATTTGGAGAGAGCTTGTCAAAATCATTATAACAAAAGGTGTTGGGGAATTGGTTTTGGCCTGGGATTTAGAGTTGTGTCTCTTTCTCCTAGCTTTAGGCGGTTGGGTATTGATCACATTGTCAAGGCATATAAGAGGACAAATAGAAGAGCAATATTTCTGGATTATGATGGTACTGTTGTTCCACAAACTTCTATCATCAAAAGCCCCAGCCCTGAAGTCTTATCTGTTCTGAAAAATCTATCTAGTGATCCCAATAACACTGTGTTTATTGTTAGTGGGAGAGGGAGAAGTTCATTGAGTGAGTGGCTTGACCCGTGTGAGAAATTAGGAATAGCTGCTGAACATGGATATTTCATGAGGTATGCAAATAGTATGCTTGAACTCAAGCCGTGATCAGTAATAATTTATGAAATGCTAATGTATTTTGTTCCTTTTGTTTTTCTTCAGATGGAGTAAAACCTCTGAGTGGGAAACCATTCCTGTTTCCGATGATCTTGATTGGAAAAAGATTGTTGAACCTGTAATGAGACTATATACGGAGGCAACTGATGGCTCCAGCATAGAGATTAAGGAGAGTGCTTTGGTGTGGCACCATCAAGATGCAGACGCTGACTTTGGATCTTGCCAAGCTAAAGAATTGTTAGATCACCTTGAAAATGTCCTTGCAAATGAACCAGCTGTTGTTAAGCGTGGCCAACATATCGTCGAAGTTAAGCCACAGGTATGACTGGCGTCCTCATTGACCCTTCCTCTCCTCCTCACATACATACACCCATGTATGCACAGGAGTACTCAGAGTGATGCATGCATGTTGTTCGGGAAAAGAATTCATCAGCTAATTAATTATGTGTACTTTTTAATGTGCAGGGAATAAGTAAAGGATTTGTGGCTGAAAAGGTTCTATTAAATATGGTCAATCATGGGAAGCCACCTGATTTTGTGCTGTGCATTGGTGATGATAAATCAGATGAGGACATGTTTGAGAGTATATTAAGCACAGTTTCTGGTCCGACTTTGCCTGTATCTCCAGAGATCTTCGCCTGCACTGTTGGGCAGAAGCCTAGCAGGGCTAAATATTATCTTGATGATGCTGTTGATGTCGTGAAATTGCTTCAAGGCCTTGCAAATTCTTCATGCCCAAAGCCCAATTATGTTGAACAAAGTCTGGTTTCATTTGAGAGTGTTATTTGAGTAAGCTGATATATTCCATGTACTGAAGCCATTCTTTGGTTTTATGGTTTTTCGCCTCTGAATCAAGGAAAATTTTTAGGCCTGGCCATTGAACTTGATTTGATTCACATTGGAACCTCTGGTCGGGTAGATCGAGGTGGATTTGTGGGGATGCAGGGGACCTTATAATTATAATTTTTGAATAAGGTGAGATGCGCCTTGCATTTACCAGTGCCAGTAAGAGTTCTAGGTTGAGGTGACCCATTTTTCCGTCTTTTTTGTTCTCATTCCAGATTTAGAAGGCACCATTAACATGTATAGGTACGCTGTTATTGTCGCAATCAAATTTGATCTTGATGTAATGATGATTTAATTCATTGGAGTTTGGTGGCACTGATATTGGGACGACATCGTAAATAGCTTCACGAAATCATCTTTGAGCATTTTGGTATTTAATAGAATGTTTGCTCTCTCAATATGTGTCTCTTGCTGTATACGAGAGTGTGTGGGTGCAAAAATTACTCCTATATACTTTTCAGTTTGGAGCTTTAGCTTGCCAGGGAAAAGTGGGTTTCTTAATCTTACATGTGAACTCAGGCTGCTAAGCGTGCTTTTTGCTAAATGCTAACGTAATTTAATGATTGGAATATGTAGTTGGTAATACGACATCTGTCTTTGACGCATTGTGTGAAGTTTGTATGTGATTTTCTTTTCTCTAGATGATGAATTTCTATGGTTTTATATGCTATGAGCGATGCATTTGGGAGTTGACATCTCTTACTTTGAGCTAGATCTGAAGCAATTCATCTACTGGATTCTAAACTTTCCGTAGTGGGTAATTGCACTGCTATTTATTTAACAACATTTTTTCAGGATAGGCACCAAAAGTAGGGTGATAGGTCTTCCTGATAATTGTCTAAGATTAAACATTGCGCCCAAGCGGTGGTTAGTGCTGAAAACAAAACACAGATTAACCTGTTTGGGTTGATTGGTATATGCAAGCGGGACAAAAGAGAGAGAATTGCATATTGTACCTAATGACTTTTTTTTTTTTTTTTTTCAAGAACATGAAAACAAACAAGAATGGTTGATGAAGTTGTTGCCCCACGAAGGGATAGTTCACTACTTCACATCGGTTTTGTTGAGTAGCTGTTCTAGTAAACCCTGATTAGATTAGATACAGAAATCATTTGCTGTGGCAACGCCAGTCTCTATTGGTGCCAATGCAATGGATACCTTCAATTGAGTACAAAAACAGGCAAGATGGGATAGAATAGGGGCTATGGTGTGGGATCATTGTTGATTAAGAACTGATCAAGTTAATCATCAGAGCAATTGGTGCTGACTATATATGTATACGTCTATGTCCTCTTAACCCTTGTCTGTTTTCATTCATCCAAAACAATTATTTATCTCATCATTTCCCCTCTGCTAAATGCAACAAAGTGAAGGTCCATGCGGTTAAACTTATGCGGGTTTATGTTTAGTACATCTTATCTCAGTATATTTGTAAAGATTTAAGAGTTGAGGATAGTTTTGGATTGCATAGAATTTATATGTTTGTGGCCTTCTTTATCCATTTCTAAGGAATTGTCTATAGTTTTAGATGGCTAAAATTCTTTTTCTTTTGTCCGTTAGATGTTGAGATGGAGATGAGGATATTGTCAATAATGAAATTTCATTTGAATTTAATAAGAAACCAAGTACTACTGCTGGGTATAACGATATGTTTCTTGCTTGTTGTTTGGGTTCATAATTTCAATTATTTCTGGGCTTTAATCAAAATATAGAAGGAAACCATAAAATCTCATAGATGATATGTGAAATATATGAAATCCCTGATGTTTTCAGGTTCTTCCAATTTATAAAGTTGATATCATTTGTTGCACAGGTAGTTGGAGATTATAAAATGATGATTTTCAGCTCAATGGTGTCCTGTGACAGATAAAAACTCTATTTTACTATTAAATTTGAAAAGAGGTTTTTTTTTTTTCTAAAGAAGTTATTATAATTAAGATGTAGAATGATATTTTAAATATACACCTGTATCATTTTGCTTTTTATATTTATGCATCCAAATTTAATATTCTAATGGAAATATTAATCAAAATTATTATGGAAATGACCTTGTTAGGGAACCAAGACAAGAATTTTTTACTAATGCGTGTAAATAGAATACTATTTGGGCAAAATGGAGACAGGGCCTTAGAAATGGACAAGAAAGAAGAGATCAAATTAATATAACGAGAAGCAAGAATGGCAAATGGAAACGGCAAGGCAAATGAACCCTTACCTTGATGGTAAGGGGGTGATGCACATGAATCTTAGTATCTCATGATCAATTTCTTGAAAATATAAATTGTGTTTTTATGATTTTATAATCATATTCAATAATTTTGGTGTTTGATATGAATCACAATTTACTTACTAATAATTAACAGCCAGTTGTGGAGAAATCTAACAACATGATACTGAAAAAAAAAAAAAAAGCAAGTGAAAAAGAAGTAACATCAATGTGTTCATATCTGATTGATTTTAGAGACGGCTACATCTCCACTGCTGAGTTCAAGAAATTTCACTAATGTAATGAAACAGTAGTTAGGATATTACTTTATTTTAATTCAAGCCTAGTGGCCTAAAAAAAGATTTTCATGGTCTTTTTGGTCTAGGCTTTCTATGGAGATAGTAGGCATCTGCACATTTAACCACTAGGCCTGGCTGGATTGGACTTGGACATATGAAGAAGGCCAAATATGGGCCCAGACCCTTTATCCCCAAGCCAGTACAGATTGGCTTGACTACCCCATAAATAATATTGGCCGGTGGTAGCTGTATTTGGGTTAGCTCAACTTAACTGTCTTAGGATTAGGGATGATAATGAGAGGAGATTTTCCACTCCCCGCGGCGATTTGCCCTGATGGAGTCGGAAATTTCTATCCGTTCTTCCTATGAAGTGAGGGTAAAGATTAGACCTTTGCCTCGCAGGTCCTTACAGGAACCCCGAAATAGTTACATGTAGAGATCCGAAAAAATTGCATATATTTTATATTTATTAGATATATATTTTATATTTATTAAATGTATATATAAATATTATATATATATATATATTAATTTATTAATTTATAATATAATAAATTATATTTTTTAAAAAATAATTTAAAAGTAATTAAAAAAAAAATTTGCTTTGCGAAAAATCCCACAGAGACCCAGATGGAAAAAATATTCCTCCTTCCCCGTTGCCATTCCTACTTGGGAAAAATGTTTGCCAACTGAAGGGAGTTAGTCCTAAAGACCGGTGTGAGGAAGGAGACCTTAGGACCACTCAACCATTCACCATCAACTTACAAAAAGTTAAAAGGCCCATTCCTCTAAGAGTGATTAAAAGTTAATCAAATGGTCATTTTCTCCAAATCTTTATAGCTTTAAAAAGCTCGCTCATTCTAACGAAATCGGATAAATATTATTAATCTGAAACAAATATGGGTTTGAATTTGTATTGAAATAAACAATAAAAAATACTAGTATTCAAATGGACCCTTCCAGTTCTTATACATGTGACTCTGCCTACCTCCCCATTCTCTAACAAAAGGAGTATTGCCTAGAGCCTTTGATACGAAGATGGCTATGCTAAAATAGTTTCAACAATATCCACCTTCTTTGATGATTAACTCAGTTGCCCAGAAGAGTGTGCGACGTTTGATTTACTTTTTTTTAAAAAAAGTTAGAATCAATCATCAATATATATATAAAATATTTTGATCTCAAATCAAATTTTAAAAATATTTATCACTTGTTAAAAATTTTATTAATAATATTATATATTTTTTTTTTTACAAATGACAATATAATATATTTTTACGTTAGGAAGTTAACTAACAGTTAAAAATTTAGTTTCTTTAATTAATCAAAAAAAATATAGAAAATTTAATAATATAAAAAGTTATTCACATATAACTAACTTAGCAAATTTTAACAGTATAGGAAAATCTTTATTTTAATCCTTTTTAGGACTTTAATAATAATGAAAATCTTTATTTTAATCTTTTTAGGACTTTAATAATAATAAGTATTTAACTTCTTATATAATAAAAACAATTAAAATTAAAAGAGATAAAAAATCAATAAAAAGTGAAATTATAATTTTTAAATTTTTTTATCTAAATTTATTATACTAATTTAATTATAATTAATAATTTAGTTATTTATTTGAAAATATCTAATCAGATGATTTTTTAAAAATAAAACAATATATATATTATTATAATGATATCACATAATTCTTAAACTTGCAAGTAGTTAATTCTAATTTCAAACTTAATTTTAGATAAATGTTTATTATTTATTAAGCATTTGTATTAATAATATAATTTTTTAATAAGTGATAATAATATATCTTATTTTTACTATGTAATAAATAAAATAATAATTAAATATTTAATTTACTGAATTAATCAAAAAGAAAATATATAAAAGTTTACCAATGTAAGAAGTTTTTCATATAAAAAATAATTTAATAAGTTTATCAATATAAAAAATTATTCATATTATTTATTTTAGAACTTTAACAATAACAAATATGTAATTAGATAATATTTAATATATTAATTTTTAGTTTTTGAATTAATTATTGATTAATAAAGATAAATATTATAATATATGGCATAGTATGTGAATCGCTTCTAGTTTAAACTCTTAAAATTATATATATATATATATGAATATGTATGTGGTGCTGCTGCCTCTTTTGTTTCTTCTCACACAGTACATTACGCATTACATTTATAAACCCCCCAAGAAAAAAAAAATTCACAGAGCAGCATACGATTCTCTTCTCACAGTCTTCCCCACTGATGCAGTGACCTCACTTGCTTTTCTTTCTTTTTTCCTTTGTCTTTTTCACCTTTCCTATCTTTGCATTCTCACTTTCTATTGCTCTCTGAAATATAATGAACTAATTTATGACGATACTAATGCCCTCCCCCTCCCTGCTTCAAAACCAAACCCCTTTTTCAAAAGCACACCTCACCTCCCAAAAAAAAAAAAAATTATAGGAAGGTAGTGTGCTCTTCAAATCTCCAGCATCTAGGAAATAGGGTTTCTTGCAAATCCCCATTGCTTTAAATCCGCGTTCTTGTGCAATGGGTGTAACCAGCAAGAATGTGTTCCTTTTCTTTCTTATGATCTTGCTTGTTTTTGCTGGTGTCTCTTCAGCTCCAGCTACTGCTACTTCACCTGCAAGTGAGTTTCATGCTGTTTTTCATTTGATCTAGTTTTTTTTTTTTTTTATTGCTTGCTTTCTTTCATTTCTGCTTACAGCTTAAATTTATTCTCCTTTTGCAGAGATTGTTAGTGGGTTCTTCTCCAATGTCGTTTCTGTTCTCATGAAATACCTATGGTCCCTTAAAGCCACTACTAAAACAGGTCTAGATCTTTGATTCTACTGTTGATGTGTGAATGTGAATGTTGTTGTGTTTGAGATATGGTCCATCAAAAAATTTCTTTTTGGTTTTAATTCTACAGCTATTTCTGGCCGTCCCATGATGAAGTTTGAGAGTGGATATACTGTGGAGACCGTGTTTGATGGAAGCAAGCTTGGGATTGAGCCTTACTCTGTGGAGGTCTTGCCTAGTGGAGAGCTCCTTATTTTGGACTCTGCTAATAGTAATATCTACAGGATATCTTCTTCCCTGTCCCTCTGTAAGTGGGTTTCGGGGTGGCCTTGGATACTGATTGATGCATTGGCCTTGTTTTGTTAAATAACTATTTCTAGTCTGTTTGGCAATATCACTTCGAGTATGTGTGAAAATTTTTGCCTTTACCAAACATCCATTTGTCAAAATTTTATTGGTTTTTATTAAAATCATAATCTTCTTCTTATCTGTGCTAGCTTGCCTGAGTTCGTAACTAGGTGTTTGCAAAAGATTGCTACATGATTTTTCAATTTGACTAAGTTTTTCATCTCGATTTTGTGCTTCAAATGTTGAAAGCGAGAATAGATAAGTGGCCTCAACATACTCTAGTGGCAAGCATTAATTTGTGTCTGTTTCTACTTGTGCTTTAGTTGCTTAGGGAGATGGGATCCAAAGATTGAATTTATAGAATAAAATATTGTTTATTTCCACACCATTTTGCAGGCTTTTGTTGGGAAGTTTGGATCTTAAGAATGATGTTATAAAATGTCAATATCAGTATTATTAGGTAGGAATAAGAAAAGCTAATATGGTACTTCAACTGTGAAAGAGAAGGCATGAACTTTATTTCTCAGGGGCAGGTCTCATGGTATGTGAAATGCTTGGTACATCTGCCCATCATTGCGCTGGAATTAAGCATGGTATGAGGAAAAAAAATATATTGCATTTATGGTTGCCATTTTGTTATAAATAAACTTCATTAAAGCTAAATAACCTTAATATAGGGCACTGCCTTTCTACAAATTTCAGCCATTTTAATATCCTTAATATAAGAATTCCACTCAACTGAGCTTGTGCTTTTAAGATATTCATAGAATTCGATTGCCTGTACATCTGCATCTTTTCTTCTAATTTGTTAAACATAAGAATGCCATTCAACTGAGCTTGTGCGTTGAAGATATTCATAGATTAGTTATATGTGTGAATATTCTGTTCATGAAATATAACTCTTCATATTTCTGATATTACTGGAGTTTCATGTTGTGCATCTTTGCTGATCTTTTAATGAAATCATGCTGCAGACAGCAGACCTAAGCTGGTTGCTGGATCCCCTGAAGGATATCCAGGACATGTTGATGGGAAGCTCAGAGAGGCGAGAATGAACCATCCTAAGGGGCTTACAGTTGATGATAGAGGAAATATTTACGTTGCAGACACCATGAATATGGCAATCAGAAAGATAAGTGATGCAGGTAAATGATATAAGGTTTGCACGGGAACTTCATCGAAAATCATATGGGGGTTAAAGGCAAAAGTAGACCCATATTTAGATTTCTCCCTGCATAATTGTTCAATGTAAATGCTTCTCATTATACATGTTGTTACGATTGTTGGGTATTAAAGTTTGAACAGAAAATACACTGGATGGTGATGTAATTGAACATCTTCTTGTAGGGGTTACAACAATTGCAGGAGGGAAATGGGGCCGAGGAGGAGGCCATGTAGATGGAGCAAGTGAGGATGCAAAGTTTTCTAATGATTTTGATGTGGTTTACGTTGGAAGTAGTTGCTCTCTGCTTGTTATAGACAGAGGAAACCAAGCTATCAGAGAGATCCAACTCCATTTTGATGACTGTGCTTATCAGTATGGAAGTGGCTTTCCTGTTGGTAAGCAGACCTTTCTATTGCAATTTAATCTTCTTTTATTTGCTCAATGTAGCAGACTTATAGGCAATTATTTCATCATTGCAGGGATTGCAGTGCTTGTAGCAGCGGGCTTCTTTGGTTACATGCTGGCTTTGCTGCAACGTAGAGTGGGAACAATGGTTTCTTCTCAGGCTGTAAGTGTTACTTCTTTCTCCAATGACTGCTTATACTCCATGCCATGGGATAGCCATCTGTTGGTTGAATTTCTCTTTTTTGGAACTTCTCTGGTAATTGGATAAGTAGCTTCAAGCAAGCTTTCCAGAGCAAACTTGGAAACAGGAGTGTTTTTTCTGTAGAATTATGTACTTGAAGACTGGCCAGTCTTCATTCATGCCATGCATTGCGATGTTCCAATGGTAGTTCAGAAATGACTTACTTAAGATATAATATGCTCTCCAAAATGCAGATGATAGCCTAGTTTTCATTGCAAAGCATTTTTTTTAGGTTTTGCCATCTACTATTCACTAACAAGCCAAATGTTCTTTAATGTTATGTTCTCTGAAGGATGAGGATCCAATGAAAACAAGCACTGCAGGAAGTCCATATCAGAAGCCTCTCAAATCAGTCAGGCCACCATTGATTCCAACTGAAGATGAACTGGAGAAGCATGAAGAAGGCTTCTTTGGATCCCTTGGCAAGCTTTTTGCCAATGCTGGGGCATCTGTGGCTGAAATTTTGGGAGGAATTATTCCTGGTTTTAGAAAGAAGCCACTGAGCTATCAATATCAAAACCAGCAGCAGAAACACTCAAACATTTGGCCTGTGCAGGACAGCTTTGTGATAACAGAAGAAGATGAGCCTCCTTCAATTGAAACTAGAACACCAACCCCAAAGAAAACTTACGCATTCATGTCTAAGGATGCTGAAAAGCTGCATCAATGGAGGCAAGGTCGGGCATTCTATAGCGGGTGGGATGATGATTATCAGCAGCAGCAGCAGAAACAACAGCATCATCATCGTTATCAGTCTACAACCTCACACACTTACTATGAACAGAGCTATGAGAAAACCAAAGAAATTGTGTTTGGGGCAGTTCAGGAGCAAGATGGGAAGCGTCAGGCTGTGGTTGTCAAGCCTGTTGATTATGGATATCCAATGTACAATCACCACAGTATTCGCGCTAGAATCAATTCTGTTGATTACAATAATGGGTATTGATTTTATACACAGAGATTTTGGAGTTATATAGCCTCATTTGGCACTGGCATTAGTCCTGAAAAATTTAGGATATATTTGGCACCAAGATTTATTGTGAGGGAATGAAGTATTTGCTGGAGCTGCCTTTAGGTGTTATTTAGGTCTGGTCAAAATATTGTACGATGGTTGCATAACCTGACCCTTCTATATAACCGGTGGAAAAATGAAGCGATGCTTTATCTGATTCATTGTTTGATGCACAATCTTCACCTTTTTCTAATTCTTTTCTTTTGTTGTGCGTGTCTGTGCTACGTGTGTGTATGTATTTCCTTTGGGTAGACAAATATTTCTAAGGTGCATTGAACATCGACTGGATGCTGTAAACATTAGATGTCATAGCAGGAAATATGAAAGCAAAGACATAAAGATAAACATCTTAATTCAGGCTAATAGCCATTTCTACAAAAGTACAGGTCTCCCAATGAAAGACTAATCCACCATCTAGCTCATCTCCTCTTGACCAAACCAGTACTCCCTATCAAAGGCTCGTTCAGTGGAGTGGTTTCTTCATTCACCTTAGCAAATCCTATGATGTTCGCCTGTATCATGGTATCTATCCTTCTATGGCCATCCAACAAGACATCACTCCTCAAACCATCCCTTTCTTCTACCGTGAAGACTTCATTCTGAGCTTTAGACGATTTCAACTGTGAGGGACTACTAAAACTTATCAAATCCTCCAATTCACCAGAATACAGCTGTGACTTCTCTTCCACAACATTATTTACATCAGAATCGAGCAAAGACACGAAGGTTTTGCTCGAAGTTTGAGAAACTATACCCTTGCCTGAAGTATGAGAACCAACATAGTTAATCTTCCAAACAAGTGACAGATGAGACAGGCTCAGACACAAGAGCCTCCTCATCACTGCACTAAGCCTGGAGTTAGCAACTGCGTTTCTGATGCCGAAGGAACGCATCAGAATTGGTTTCACCGGATTCATTAGGGAAAGCTTCCATGTCATGTTGTTGTAATTGACGGAACTGGAACCTTCCTGTCTATAAAGTTAGGTTCGAAAAGGAGTGAGTGACACATAAATGTGGAGAAAATGATGAGACAGAGAAACTTACATGAGCGACGATATAAGGGTGAATCACGCATCCAGAGACGAATCCCAGTAAACATGACAAAACCATTCCTAGAACCCAGAATGAAACCGTTCCCAATGCTGCAAAATTGAAAAATAACAAGATTAGTGTCACCTACGCACAATTAAAACAGACGCAAGAAGTTCAAGTAGACACAGAGACACTGAAGTTAAAAGGAGTAAACTGAATAAAAACCCACAATATAGAGAACCTACCAGATTGAGAACCAGAACTACCACCTTCACAATCCTCCGGTTTAAGACCAATCCGGCGAAGCAGTTGATTCCCGTGATCTGAAATCAGCAGTGCGCATTCTTCAGCAACAAAAGCCACCTGAAAATCATTAGAAAACGTGGCATTCTGCGCAGGACCGTCCTTATGGCCCAGTCCCCTAGAGTAGCCTCCAGCGATGGTGGTCACGCCTACAACAATCAGTGGAGTAGAAGAAAATAAACAATTATTAGTGGCAAGCAACATTACCACAACAAAGATACCCAATAGTACCTGATTTAGCACAACAAAGATACCCAATAGTACCTGATTTAGTTATCTTTCTAATGGTACCGTTGATCCTATCAGCAACATAAATATTCCCCTTGAGATCAACGGTAAAGCTCCTAGGTTTATTGAAACGGGCCGAACCCGGTTCCCCGTCGGATAACCCGGCAACCTCATCTCCGGATAACCGATTAATTTCGCTCTCTTCTTAACACAAAATAAAAGTTGTAATCAAAATTATGAAGAAAGAGGTTATGTAATTATATGAGTTTCATATTTTAGATTACCGTTGGAAATGGGGAATGATAGGGTGTAGAAGGTGCTATGGGAAGAGTCGAGGACTATGAGATCGGACGATAGATGTCGAGAGAGGACCGCATATGGGTTTATTTTCAGTTGGTGGCCGTCGATCACTGTGGTTACGGTGTATCCTTCTTCTAGTATTAGCTCCGCTGACAGTTCCAAAAAAAAAAGGTTATTCTTTAAAAAAAAAAAAGAAAAGAACAGACGGGAAAGTTGAATGATATTTACCATGGTTTAAGGATACAGACAGAAGGAGATTGAAAAGGAAAAGCAAAACAGAGAGTGTAGACAGATGGGAGGCCATGGAGGAAGACGATTATGACGATTAACTTAAAGCGGAAGTTAGAGTGGCGTCGAGTGAATGGCACAAAGTGTTATATATGGTGAAATATTAGTGGAGGTAAGCTAAGGACGACAATCGAATCAAACCGAAAAACTGAACCGAATTCTACTAAAAATTGAAATTTTTTGAGTTTTTGATCAAGATAAATGGAAAAAGAACTAAAAATTAATTGATAATACAATTTAAGATTTTTAAATTTTAGTTAATAGGTTTGATTTATTTTTTGAGATATTAATTTATTCAGGTTTTAATCAAAATCAAGCTGGATCATTTTGATTTGAATCAAATTAATTAGATTTAAAAACTAAATTGTATCGAACTAATTTAAGTCTGAGTCAATGTGATTTTTTATTTTTTTAGTATGGTTCTGGTTCCTTAGTTTTTAAAGAACTGAATTTCGGTTCAATTCTAAAGATTTTTAAAATTCCATCCCGATTGACCTATGTATAGCCCTAACAGGGAAGTTACAAAAGAGGATCTTTACAAAATTACCATTGCAACCTTTGGATCTGACATTATTCACTATTTAATTCTTATACTTTTAGAAAATATTAAAATCTCCCCCAAATAAAATAATTTTCCTATTTTATTCCTTGTTCATTCAATAATAGACTCCAACTCAAGCTCAACTACAGAATTTAAAGTTTGAACTCTAAATTTTAAGCTCAAGTCAATTTAATTGAATATTTAAAATATTTAAATTCAACACGATTATACTTATTTATTTATATAAATTTTTTTATGAACCTTGTTAATTAAGAAAACTACTAAATATTTTTTCTATATTATCTTTCTTTTACGTTTTTTATTATGACATCTTAATATATTTTAAAATAGATATAATATTATATTTTTAAATTCATTTAATACTTGAGCATTAAAAAATTTTGCATCATCATAATAGAGAAAATATAGAGATAATGTAATATACAAAAATATTTACCACTTCTCGCGAATCAAAATCTTATTCCAATAAACTTAAATTTAAGACTAATGGTATATATTTATACTTTCAAATATATATTAATCAAAATAAAAATATAAACTCATAAACTATGTGAAGGAGCCTATTTATCATTCAAATTCAAACAAATATATCAAGAAAATGCAACTTTAAATAAATTTTATATAAATATCCAATAAATTCTAATGATGGTAATAAAAAATAACTTTCATTAAATCCCACATATAATATTCATCTTTAAAAACTTAAAATATTGAAAACAAACTTGAAAATAAAAAAATAGAAATAAAATTTAGGTCAATTTGATTATATATTAATACAGTTCATAAAAATACTTTGTTTAATATAAAAAACTATATAATTATTAAGACATATATTAATTTCTTCAATTCAGTAGATTGCATAAGATTTTTTTTTTCTGGTAAAAAGAGAAGTTAAGGAGAGTATAAAAAAGTATAAAATAAAATGTAAATGAGATTAATGAATTTGACTCTATTTGGATTTTTTTTTTTTTGTAAATGAGGTTAGTATATGTAAACTACTTAGACTCCATTTATTTCGTTAAAAAATATTTTTTACATTTTTCTTTATTTGGTGTATTCAGAAAAATTAGTAAATGAAAAATATTTTTCTGATCAAAGAAAAAACTAAGTCAATTTTCAAAATAATGACCTCCTATTTAAAAAATAAAAAATTATTTTTTAGATTATAACAAACTCATTCAAATGAAAATAAATCATATAAATATATATATATATCTATTATTATTGATCATACTTCAATATCAATACTCATTATCATTCATCATCAGTTGGTGGTGAGTGCCGAAGACGAGTAAGACCTATAAAAATTTTTATTTTTAATGTAATTTTTTTTATATTAAACAATAAATAGTATAAATATATGAAATTTATGGTCTAAAAATTATTTATTATAATTTTATAAATTAAAAAAAATTAATATTTTTATAGTGTATTCCAAACACTAAAAAAATATATTATTCAGAAAATTGTGTTCTTTAAAAAATATTTTCCTCATAAAATATTTTTATAATATAACTTATTTTTATGAAATATACAAAGTGGTAAAATTTTTTCATTCCAATTTTTAATCTTTTATTTAATGTTAATAAAAATGAATATTTTGAGGTAAATATATGTAAGTATTTAACTTTCATTTACTCTCATTTATATTATAACAAATGCATAATGAGGCTAATTCGCTAACTTTTATTTACACACTATTTAACTTTTACTAAATCATTTCCATTCAATGCCTTACATATTTCATGAGTTTTTTTTTTTTTTAAAGTGAAAAGATAAGTTAAGAAGAGTAATAGAAAGGTATATAATAGAATGTAAATGAGATTATTTAACTTCATTATGTTTGAAAATTTTTTAAAAGGAGGTAATGGATATAAATTATTTAAAATATTTTTATTTCATTTTCTAAACTATATATTAAAGATAAATAAATGTAAACTTTTAACTTAAATTTATTTTGATTTATATTATAAAAAAATCATAAATGCGATTAATTAATTTATCTCTATTTACATTATATTCTTTAACCCTATATAACTCACTTCTATGCACTGCCTTAAAAGAAAAATAACCTAGTAGTTAAAAAAGTAAATTTTAAAAATCAAACAACAATCTAATGCTCTCTAAAAAAGCAAATGTAGCCTTAGTCATTGTATATGGTGCGTTAGTCATTGTATTATTGTATAAAAGGCAATCTCCATTGATTTTTTTTCTTTGCCAAGGAAAAAAATATACATATTTTGAATTTAATGTATTTTAGTTTTGCATTCATAAATAATTTTGAGAATATCTTATGCTACTCTTGCGATGACAATAATATCCTGCATTGAATTTTATATCATTTGGCTGATCAAACTTATATGTTGTTTTGTTATCATGAGCTTTGACATAAAATTGAATTAATTTTATTATTATTGTATATTCAAATTCACTGTCCAAATGACAACTATCTAATTTCAAACTATATATTAAAGCATGCAAATATTTTTGACATATATTTTTAATAAAATCCTATTCAAAATAAAATATATGAAATAAATCAATCAAGAAAATAAGTGTTGGAATACAAATATAAAAGCTCAGTAAATGTACATTTAGTAAACACAAAATAGATGCACATTCCTAGTTAAATAGATTAATATCGAGTCAATCTCTAATATCATAAATTTGTCAAACATATATTTAGTAATATCAAGTCAATCTCAAATAATTTATAAAATATCTTTATTTATTTATATCCCTAGTTAAATAAATTTAAAATATCAAACTCACCTTTATTAGCTGTAAATTTGCATTATTCTCCTCTATCACCTATGTTGGTCTAGGATACTCAATCCTATGATTAAAACCTCTTGTGATCTTGACAAAGTAGATTGATCATCACTAATGTTTCAAATAAGTGTTGTTTTTGCAGAATTGAATCATTCCCTCTAGAAGAAAAGAAGTTGATGAATTTCGAAGTAGCATGAAAATCGCGACCGCAATCTCCATATTCGC
>CATIWR010361762.1:0-14831 GCA_949677035.1 Omphalea diandra
GTATGCAACAAAGGGTTCCAAAGGGAGCAAAACCTACAGCTCCACAGAAGAGGACACAACCTGCCTTGGAAGCTAAAGCAGAAGACTACAAAAGAAGTGAAGAGGAAGGTGTATTTGTGTCCTGAGTCCACATGCGTCCACCATGACCCTTCTAGGGCTCTTGGCGACCTCACAGGTATCAAAAAACATTACTCACGGAAACATGGTGAAAAGAAATGGAAGTGTGAGAAATGCTCTAAGAGGTATGCTGTGCAGTCTGATTGGAAAGCCCATTCTAAGACTTGTGGCACTAGAGAATACAGATGTGACTGTGGTACTCTCTTTTCAAGGTAATCTTTTTTTATATATAACATCATCATCTTCTTCTTCTCCTTGTTGTTTAGCATTTTAAGGTACACACATGAGAGACCTATATTATATGCACCTTATTAATTTTTTATTTAAGTGATGTGAGATTATCACGCTTTACCAATATCTTTCTCCTTATACAAAAAAAGCTGGATGGAAATGGAAGAAAAGAGAAGCGTTATCGCCAAGTAGTAGTTGTAGCAGTAGCACTAATACTTCTTGGGCTGTTTGTTTTAGGGCTAAAGATTCCTTTTTTCATCAGTTCATTTCCCTTCTGTATTATTCTTCAGTTTTCTTGAGTTAATTTTTTCCTTGTTAAAATTTTGTTTATCTTTATCCCCTTTTTCATCTCATGAATTTTCACCGCTAGTACTGAACTGTGGTGGAAATGGTGAAACAGCAGAAAACATGCTCCCACGTGAACAATCTCTGGAAACTGCCATGGTCATAGCTAAAGGTTTCGCTTATGAGTGAGAGGCAAAAAAAGTACCATTAAAAAAGAAAAAATAAAAGAAAAAGAGTTCATCTTTTCTCTTTAACCTCGGAACCACCGCCCTTTTTGGTTGTTTACTTCCTGTTCACGTGTTGCTATGCCATGTAGTTGCTGCTGTATGTGTTGTTTACCATGTTTGTTCTCTTATGGGTTGGCTAGATGTGATCAGCTCTGTACTCTTGCAGGTACTTCTTTACATGATAACGTAGGCCCTAACAAACCATTCTTCTCCTTTCTCTTTATCTTTCTTCGTGACTACAATTTTAGAGCTGTGGTCTAGCGGTAAGAGCATTTCAGTGTTCTTGACCAGCTAGCTAGTGTGGGATGATATTGAAGAAAGAAGTGAAAATGGGCGGTAATGATTTTATTAGTTAGTTTTCTAGTTTTAGAAATAATTCAATAGTGGAAATGAAAAACATCATGACCCCCTTTATATATATCTTGCATTTAAGTTATGGTAAAGAAGATACAAGTCCTGAAATGGACTTGTGTGATTGACTGCTTTTCATGATTTTGAATACATTCTCTAGTTGCATTTATTGAACCTTCAGTGCTTGAAATGGTATTTCATGGCTTTGTTGATTGGTTAATGATTTTTTCTCTTACTTGTTCTGAAATTCCTTCCCCCCCACCACCACCCCTTACCTACCCCTCTATAATTATGTTATTCTGTCTTCTACGGAAATTAGTTGAACCCCCTTGCCTTTCACACTCATTTCTATCCTCTTGCCTACTGGCATGCTTCAGTTGTCTTCTCTTCTTCCCTTAGTTGATTAAATTCTTCCTCCTTTTCTTTTTTACTGTTGAAATGCAACTCTAATTTTTAAGCTGGAGAGCTCGTTATTATTCTCGATTAGCTAGAACAAAACCATTGTCATTGATATTGTTGGACCACGTACATTGCTGGATGCGACGCATCAACAGGAAATCTAAGCCAAAAATGGACTACAACAACTCATGAAAAATCTTAGTATGGATTGTATGTCTATCAGTATTGTATCATGGTCGTCATTTTCTTTAATGCCTCTATTTGGACTATATATGTTGTGGGATCATATGAGTACAGTTTCCCTAGGACATTACATGTGCCTTGAGGCAGCATTGGTCTATTTTTACTTACTGGTTCAATTTTAATTTCAACATTCAAAATCATGTTTTTTCAAAAGTCTATAATTTGATGATGTTGTAGATATAGCCGAACGATTTGGATTCCCATTTGAAGCTATTATTTCAACTTAATCACTCTCTAATAAAAATTTACATGGTCAATTATTTAATTTTTTTTCCCTATTGACTGTTGCAGGCGTGACAGTTTCATCACTCATAGGGCATTCTGTGATGCATTGGCTCAAGAAAGTGCAAGAAATCCTCCTTCCACCTTGAGCACAATTGGTAGTCATTTATATGGAGGAAGTAGCAACAAGAGCTTAGGATTATCTCAAGTGGGTACTCAAATTTCATCAATGCAAGACCAGTCTAGTGACATTTTACGACTAGGCGGAGGAGGTGGGCGGACCGGACAATTTGATCATCTCCTTCCCCCATCTATAGGTTCGTCCTCGTTTCGATTCCCACCACAATCCATCCCTTCATCTGCTTTCTTCATGCAAGAACCAAACCAGAGTTACCATCATCACGAGGACCACCAATCTCAACAAGGGTTATTGCAAAATAAACCATTTCATCATGGACTAATGCAATTCGCTGATATTCATAACACCACAAGCACCAATCCTCCTGCTCCTCCTCCTCCTCCTACTCCGCCCTCTGCTTCCAATCTTCTCAACCTTAGCTTTCTACCCAATAATAGCAGCACTACTAACAGCAACATCAATCTGCCATCTTCAGGATTCTTAATATCCAATAATTTCAACAATAACCAAAATGGTACTAGTGGCGGCGAAGCATCAAGTATCTTCTCAAACAGCATAATGGGTGATCATCATCATCATCAAATGGCTTCTGGTGGTGTCCCTTCTTTCTTTAGCTCATCAGTTCAAAATGACAACATAGTTCCTGGCCACATGTCTGCTACAGCATTACTTCAAAAGGCAGCTCAAATGGGTTCAACTTCAAACACCAATAACAGTGCTTCATTGCTAAGAAGCTTCGGCAGCTCTTCTTCAAGCGGTGGAGGAGGAATAAAACCATCCGATAGGCCGCCGTTTGTTCCAGGAAACTTCGGTGGCATCTTTAGCGAAAATGAGAGCAATCTTCATGACCTAATGAACTCATTTGCAAGCGAGAATTCTTCCATTTTCGGCTCCGGACATGGACAAGAAAACCCCTACATGGAGGAACCGAAGTTGCACCAAAGTATGAGTGTTAGCATTGGTGGGTCTGATAGATTGACTAGAGATTTTCTTGGAGTTGGACAAATAGTTAGAAGCATGAGTGGAGGGTTTTCTCAAAGAGAGAAACAACAGCAGCAGCAGCAGCCGCAGGCAGCGGGCATCGATATGAGCTCCGCCTTGGATTCAGAGAGAAATATGTCTGCGCCGACAACCCAATCTTTTGGAGGAAATGGGAATTTTCAGTGAAGAGATAATAAGGAAATGAGATGAAGTACAGGTACGTGAACGAAAAAAAGAAAAAAGAAAAACTCTATAGTATGCCAGCAGCATGTGACGTCTTAAATAATGATTATATATGATTACAAAGTAAAAATTCTTGATTTCATTGGTAACTGTGCCTTTCAATGCTTTTACTATTCACTTTGTGTTGGAGTTGCTGAATTTTTCTTTTTGGAATATTAAAAAAAATGGCATGGTCGTTTATCTGACAGTTTCTTTGAATGGGGACAGTGTTGAGAGAGTACATATGAATGGGTATTGTTTATTTTCTGTGTCTTTTTGTTTTGATTTCTTTTTTCTTGTTTTCACCTTTTAACATATGCGTATTATGTACTATTAATTTATTAGGTGTATATATGTGGCAGAGTTCACGAGATGCGGTCTTAGATGCTCAAACAAAATGTCTTTTCCCCCTTCCTATAGCACCAGCAACTCCAAATTAATTATCTATGATTACCCATTTTGTACTAAAAATTTAGTTTCTTACTCATACTTACATATGCTTTTAAGTGAATTTCAGTATCTCTAATTTTATGAGTCTATGATGGGTGGAGACATTTTCGTGTTTTAAAACATTTTTTTTTAAAAAAAATTCACTGTAACTTAATTAAGGCGTTTTAAGCACATTTATGTAATTTTGAAAAAATTAAGAAACACGTTTCCATTTTGAAAATATATTTTTTCTACTATATTATGAAACTTATAAACAATTAACATTTCTTTTTTAAAGTGTTTAGGTGATTATTATCATTTCATTTTATGTTTTTATAATTAATATTAATTTAAATAATTATCTTTAATATTATTTTTTATATGATCTCATAATTAATTATTGCAATAGTTATTATAAATGTATATATGTGAGAAAAAATATTTATAAATATTTTCTTATATTTTTTTATATTTGTACATCTTTTACATGTTTCGTTTTTTACATTTTTAAAAATATTATTTTTTCCATATTCATTTCCGTGTTTTTTATTTCAGCGTTTCCATTTCTATGCTACTTAGATCACAGTAAATAGTCTTACGTTTGCATCATTCATTTCTTGGGCAATTAGGTGAGAAGGAAAAAGAATGTTGATGGACGTAGGGAATTTTTTTAATCCCAGTTTTTTCTCTTTTTTCTTTTTTTTTTTCCCTTATAATTCAGATGACAGAAATTTGTACTACTTCCCAAAGGACAGGATATTAGAAGCCCCACCTCATGCAACTAACAACTATGATTGTGACACTTTATGCTGCTTCACCACATAAATAAAATGAAATCTACCCACCCATAATTTCATCTTGTTATTTCATGGCAATAATTGATGATGTTCATATGCTTTTAGGGTTAATTATGCATGTTCCTCTTCCTGCTAGGAAAATTTCTCATATCGATCTTCGACCACTGATATGGAATCCATCTCATTTACAAAGTTTGGGCTCTTTGCAGGGTTAATTTGCTCGGTGTTCCATGAAAGGCAGTATATACATTGGAGATATAATGCAGTTGCAGTGACCCAGAAATCTCAGTGCCATCAAGTTTTACTATCTCAGGCAGCTGAATTTTCTTCAGGCTTTTATCTTATATCTTCTTGCTTCCCCTTCAAGTGTACCTAGGAGTTTTCAATCATATTTTGGATAGTAACTATAGCTGCAAAACTTTTTCCTGTCTGCTTTTGAATTGATGTTCCTTTTCTCTTTTCTAGTTGTTAATTTATCACAATAATATAGAAAAGTTCAGGAGCTTTCGTATACATGCTTGCTAAGATAGTATATATGTCATGTTATATGTATGTCATGAGGACTCCAAATTTATTCAGCTAGAGAAAAATTTTGGAGGGTAATATCTAGGCCAACCTTAATTAGGAAATGAAATCATTACATTTGTATGTTTATTCCTCATGTCATTTTTTCATATTTTGCTTTTAGTACATATATCTCACAGTTATATATATATATATATATATATATATATATTCCCACTTTAAGATTGAAAATTTTCATCATCTTTATACCAACATTGGCTATGGATTTTTTTTTTTAAAAAAAAAAATTCAATGAATGAGTTACACAATGATGGTTAACTTTTCCTCCCCTGGGATAAGGTTTTGTTTTCCCTTGGAATTCCAGGACAAGCCCTTTTATCATTATCACAACAACGCAAACGACATCGATATTGATAAGTTATTCTAGCTAGCATATATATGTGCATTGCTAAATTTGAAATCTTAGGCTATATGTATTATGAGAAAATTTTTGAGTGGCGATTAAATTATCATTCATCATAATTTTATGATGCTCAAATAAGTCTATTTTTATTCAAAATGATCATTTAACTATTATAAGTATTTTAAACTTATTTTTAAATAATTTTTTCAGTGAATTAAAATTCAACTAATCTCTAAACTTTTTAAAATGCATATCAGCTCCAATTAATTTTTTTATAATTTAATCTTTATACTTAGATTTATGTGCTAATTAAATCCATATTTTCAACAAAAATAATAAAAATCAATTTTCATATTTTCTAATCAATAAATTCATTAAAGAATACAAAAATTAGAGGGATTGTTATTGAGAAAAAAATGCTGTTTGTTTTTAATTTATTTTTATATTTTATTAAATTTATCAATTTTAAATATAAAAATAATTTTGTTATTTTTGTTAAAATCTAGATTTAGATAGTCTTTAAATTTAAATATAGGGGTAAATTAATCAGAATTTTAATTTTCCCTAATTTACACATTTAAAAAGTTCAGGGAGCCAATTGGCTCTTTCTCTATAGAGAAACTTATCTAAAAAGTGATCTATAATACTTATAATAATTTATTAATTATTTTAAATAAAAATAAATCTTTATAATACTTGTAATAATTTAGTGATCATTTTGAAGGAAAAGAAACCTATATAATCATCATAAAATTGTAGTTATAGTTTCACGAGCACTGATGCAAATTATACAACAATTTTTATTAACAACCAAATATATATTCATATGTTTAGTTACTAATAAATAAAAAAATTGTCAAGTGAATAAAGTGATTCAAAATTATTATTCAATTATTCTTTCAAGATAATTTACTATTTTATAATAATAATAATAATAGTAATAATAATAATAATAATAATAATAATAATAATAATTTCATCATCATCGTCGTCGTCATTATCATCATCATCTTATGGCCAAATATGTCACACACAATAAAACTTTCAGAACACACAATAATCCACAAAAGTTCTAGAAGCATATATAATATTGAAATTTTCAACAACCATTTATTACCAAACTTTTTATTAAAAATTAAGATAAACTAAAGCAAATAAACATAAATTAAGATATTAAATATATTCATAAGAATAATCATATTTTTTCAGATTTTAACAAGAGTATTATCTTATTAGGCAAATATCTAATAATAGGATTATCTTCAACTGAATTCCAAACCTATTACATAGTCAATTACAAGTAATGATTATTCGAGAACTTAAATCTGAATCTTTATACATCTAAATCCATTATTTATTAAATATCCAAATTCATTTTAATGAATTTGAATGGAATAAAATATTTCCATCCTATAAAAATAGACTTACTTTCTTTTTTTATCCGTTTCAAATTATAATTTACTTTTCTTTTAGAGAATTATCATTAATTTTTTATTTCTTTAATACATTCCTATTTAATGTGCCTTATTATCAACAAATGTAAACTGTAATTATTTAGTTATAATTGAAATAATATGAATTACCCTATTAATGTAAGGGTATATTAAAAAAAAGTACGTAAAATTAAGTGTTTCAACTACATTAATTAAGTTTTTTTTAGTTTTTATGAAATTAGAAATAAGTCTATTTCTATGGGATAGAAGCAATATAAGTTATTCCAAGTATTCATTATCCTTTCTACATTACGTGGTTTGAAATTTAGGAGATTTTTAAAAAGAAAATGCCTTCTATATATGTAGGATATGTCGCCTTAATTACTGAGGAATCAAATAATAACCAATGAACAATGTGAATATCATTCACTAGCCAATCCTTTTGAGTATTCGTTTTTGAAAAGTTTTTCTTTGGTGTCATTAGGAAAAAGCCTACTACTTAAAAACAAATTGGGGTCGTAGGATTGGAGAAATTTTGGCTTAAAAGAAAAAGCGAGGATTCCCAATTGTTTGAATTTAATTGGTATTTAAGTTGTTTCTTTCTCACTTTGTTCTTTCTTTCTTCTTTTTATGTAAGATTCCTAATCGAGATGTCAACTTGAGAATTTTAGAATACCTAGAGCTGTTAACTTGAATGGTTAAAGATTAACTTGAAATTTTCACATAAAAAATTAACAAGAAAAATTAAAATCATGCATAGGTTTCAGCCTAACTACTATACTAACATAATTTAGCCTAATAGTAATATAAGTTAATCATTTTAGACTGTGTGATTTGCTATTCGTAGGTTATTAAGGATAGCTAGGTTCAAGTTATTACATTTTGTATCTTCTTTAACAGACTTTAAAAGATTACTTCTAATCATTTTAGGTAAAAGTTGACCTTTTTTCATTTTCCTTTATTTTTCAAATAAAGCCTAGATCTACTTATTTATTGAGTTTATTTTAATTTATATTTTTAGATAATATCCAGATTTATTCATTTTTTAAGTTTATTTAAATTTATTTCTTCAAATTTTAAGATTTTGGATTTCCATATAATTATAGATCTATGTGTTTTATTATTATATTTTTTTTATGGTAAAAGTTTTGATATTTTAGTGTTTATATTTGATATTTTATGATTGGTTTGTGGTACAAAAAGTTGTGCATATATTTATAGAAGTAAATTTATAGTTTATAAAAGTCAGGTCGGACCATAAAAAGATTAAACAGTCAAGCAACAATAGAAAATTATCACAAAGTGAAGTGTGTTTTTCACTATCACTCAATCAAATATTTTATCAACACGATCTATTTGTACAAGTCAAGTCATATGTTATTTGAATTTAAAATTATATATGTGATTTATCTTAAAATTTTTTATAACATATATAATAATATAAAGTTCTACATACGTATTTTGTAAAAATTTAATTGATATTTAATTCGATTTTGAAATCTCAAAATTAAGATCTTTGTATTGATGAAATTTTTTTGACGAGCAACTGAATGTTATTGAGGGAAAGAATCAGGTTATATAGTATTGATGGATATTTGTTGAATGAAAAGCTATTCCATTTTATACGTTTTGTGAGATAATGAGATAATATGAAATAGGGTAAGAATTATATCAATTTCATCTCTGATTTGACTAATTATTTTTAATCATGATTCAGATTTTAAAATATATAATTATTTCATAAAATATGTATTAAATAATTTCAAGTTTTCAGTTTTTGTCTGATATTTTAAAATTTTAATAATTTTTTATTCACAGAAGCTCAATAGACATAATAGTACTATAGAATATACAATAAGAGATAACCCTCTCTTTGCAATAACTCAACATGATGATGAATGAAAATAATTTTTACCGCCAAAATTTAAATAATTATTATATAGAATAGAATACATATTCATCGAAATTGCTAATTACTAAGTGAAAAATAGTTTTTCCATTAGCACTCGATTCTTATTCTTTCCCAACCAATTCAAGAACCAAATGAACCAGATATTGTAAGATCAAAATGATCTTTATATACTAGTGGAACATAATTCGAAGAAAAAGAATTTGAGTGCCAAAGCAATGCCGTTCATATCTATAATGCAATTATATTCGTTGGTTTATTGGCATCTTTATGAAGTGTAACGACGGCTGGAGAAGCAAAATTTAGGGAGACACATCCCATATATATATGTGACAATGAAAATAAAAAGCCCATTAGTATTAACTTTGTGTGTTTAGAGTCCTGATTTATAATCTGAGTAATTGATCGATGTTCATCTGACTTAAAATAATATAAATTTAAGTTGATTTTAAAAATTTAAAAATTTTTAAAAGTAAAATAATATTTTTATTTTAAAAAATAAGGTCATGAGTGATCCCATCTAATTTAGAATTAGAAAAAAAATTTACAATCCTTTTTACATGTTGATTTAATGACTTACTCAACCCAATCAAAAAATATCTCAACTTACGAATAGCTTGATAAGATGCATTTATATCACCTTTATTTATGTTTAATCCAACATGAGAATATATATATAAAATTTTGTGCACATGGAAAAGAAAAAGACAATCAATGATGCAGCATAATTCCATTAATTTGATTCAGTATTCTATTGGTTTAGTATACATAAAATGCGACAGGCAGCTACAAAATGGGGATTTTTCATGTACGCTTATTGACATTTTGTTTGATGTATATTCTTTCGTATAGTCTTTGTCACCACCACCTGTAAATAACAAGCTCCATCCATCCTTTTATGAACAGTTTATTTATTTATTTATTTTTATTTTGTACACCAAAAGGAATCAGAAAAAAAATGATTAATATATTTTATTCAACATTCTTAGGAGTTAGTTTATTCCTTTGTCCCGTTGTTGTTGCTGTTCTTCATGCTATTATTTTATCATAATGTTGTTATTATATATCAACTGTTCTGGATATTTTACTGTGCTGCTGCTTTTTGATTTTCTAACACTATTATATTGCAACTAAAGATGGCGGGTCTAATAAAAAAATTTGATTTGCGATCGTTCGGAAATATTCGATTTAATTTGCAGTTGATTTAATTTCATCTATTGATTTGATCTTAATCAATTTGAAATAGTCTGAACTTGATTTAAATTATTACAACATTTAAAATTTTTTAAATTAAAATAATATTTTTTATTTAAAAAATAAAATTAAGTGAGATACAATTCAAAAATCTCTTTACACGTTGATTTGATGGTTCAAATTAATTCATTCATTATTCAGAAGAATACAACCTAAATTTGTCTAAAACTATAATTTACAATTTATTCAACTCTATGTTATCTACTTGTCAAATCTATTTACCACCTTTGATTGCAGATTTATAAGATTTAATTATTTATGTGTTTATTAAAAATTCATTTTATTCTTTTAAAACATTAGGATTAATAAGATAAGATTAGTATAAATTTGTTCACTTATAAATAGCTACATCATATTTGAATAAATTATCTATATAATCTAAATTGTCAACATACTGATTAATAGTGACCCATTCTCATGAATAATCAAATCTTATTTGATTGATTCCTAATCTTAGATCTCCCTTTATTACCAAGGTGAAAACTTTATTTATATTGAGAGTTAATAGAATAAACCATGATTAATTAAATTTTAAAAATCAAAAAGCAAATTTAATTATTTACTGAAATTAAAAAAAAAACAAGAATAAAAAAGCCACTCAATTTGAAATTTTTCTTGAGGTTATTAAGTTTGCAAAATGCATTGTAGTTAAGTAAATAATATATAATTAATGAATTGGAAGACACTGTTGGGTTGGATAAATTAAGAAGAATAAGTTTATGGATCTTTATGAATTTTGATGTAAGAAATTTTCACTGCAAGTAAAAAGAACTGATCACTGTGTTTATTTTGAAGAGTGAATGGTGCTCGGAGAAAGTTAAACAACTATATAGAACAATCAGCCTATAATGAATGCATACCCTAATTAATAAGAAAGAATGAGTGATGCTGGAAGAACTAAGAAACCTAAGGATAATACTGCTCCTACTAAGGCGAATTGACCTCATCTTAAGAGACTGAAAGGGAATCAAGGAAGCTCCTTATGATTTGGTAAAGAAAAGTTAATAACTTATAACCAAATTAGGCACATTCTACTTGCTATGATAGTTTCTCAAGGAAAATATATTTAAAAAGGTGCTATATTATATTTCTTTTTTCAAAAATAAAATATTATTGAAAAATATAGTAAATAATAACAAGACCTGTTGTAGTACAATGGATACAGATCAAAACGAGAGACTTGAATTACTGATCAATAGACACAATCACAGTAGACAGATTCTCTTTTTTTGCAACCTAAATCTCTCTCTTTTTATTGCAGAAAATTATTTTTTTTTCTTCTATATTGAATTTTCTCTCGTGCACACACCTGCACTATTGTTTTTTTTTTTTTTATTTGGCTTTTCACATATGAATAACTGTTCTGGCATGAGAAGTTATCTACTGTTTAGATAACTTTTTTTTGACTATTTACTTAATTCAAATGGGTTGGACTCTTAATATGGATAGATACAAATCCAAAACTCCAGTAAATAAAAATATTGTAAATATTTTTTTATTAATTAAATTAAAATTTAGACTCATAATTTCATTATTATATAAAAAAATTTAGGTATTCTTTTTAATAAAAATTGATTAAAAGTATAATTTTTAATATATTTAATTAGAAGAAAAATGCAAAGTCAAAAGTACTTGCGCTTACTTTTGATCATTTAACTTTTTCAATAGAGAAATTTTTTTAAAAAAAAGGTAGTTGAGAAAAATTACCTAAAATACTTTATAATTATTTTCTTAACTAAATTCATTTAATATGATAAAATAATTATGTTGATAAATTAGGAATAATATAGGCTGTCAATTAACAAAGTATTAACAATTATATATTTTTAATTAACAAAACATTAATAATTATATATTTTCAATTAACATAATAAGTAAAAGAGTGAGGATGCGGTGGGGGAAGAGGAGAGAAAAATGCGGCAATGAAGAAGATGAGGAGGATGCAATGATGGAGGAGGAGGGGAAGAGCAGGTGATGAAAGCAGCGATGGCAGCGATGGAGGAGGTAGAGGGGAGGGGTGAAGGAAGATGAGAAGAAGGGAAGAAATGAGAAAATAATAGATAAAGAAAAATAGAAAAATATGAGGGGAAAGAATTAAAAAATATGAAAAAATGAGAAAATAAGAAATAAATAGGAGATAAAAATTTTTGTGATAGAAATTTTTGTCATTAAAATTCAAATTTCATTGCTAAATGATGGAAAATATTCAAAATTTTTATTTTGAAGTTAAAAAATTTTATTTTAGGAACAAAAAATTAGTGATGAAAAATTTCGTCGATAAAATCGATCGACAAAATAAAATTTGCCACTATTTAGTGATGAAACTAAAACTTGTCAATATTTAGTGACAAAATTAAAATCAACGCTAAGTTTTTCCTTTCAAAAAACTCTTAAATTTTCATTTTTGAGACAAAAAAATTAGTGTAATGATGGAAATGATAGCAAATAATTTTTAAATTTTCATTTGCAGCTAAAAAATTAGAGACAAAAAAAATTGATTGCTGATCCATCATTATTTAGTGATATAAATAAAATCCGTCACTATTTAGCAATAAAACTAAAATTTGTTACTAAATTTTCCCCTAAATAATTCTTAAATTTTCATTTTGAAGCTAAAACATTAGTGACAAAAAAAAATTATTGTTAATCCTTCGCTATTTAGCAACATAAATAAAATCCGTTACTAACTTTTTCTCTAAATAATTTTTCAAATTTTATTTTAGAGCTAAAAAATTAGTGACAAAAATTTCATTGCTAATCCATCATTATTTAGTGATGAAAATGATATTTGTTGCTAAATATTTTTGACACCATGTTTGTGCTAGATTTTAGCAATAGATTCAAAGTTCATCGTTAATTTCATCACCAATCTGTCACTATTTCGTCGCTAAGTCTTTTAAAAAATCTTATAATGCTTCTTTTATTTATTTTTCATCAGTATTTCATTGCTATTTGGTGACGTAAACAATTCAATTGCTTAATTCTGCTATTTTGACATTTTCTTGTGGTGATAAGAAGATTAAATTTGGATTAAATGTATCATGAATGAAATGATTTTATAGTAACATTATTAGTCTAATTAATTTTGTAACTATTAGATCAAGTATCTTAATTATTAAATTATTATAACTGTTGAATTAATTGAAGATTAATTGTAAATAATTGCTTCTTCACTTCAGTATCTTAATTAATAAATTTTGTAACTGCTAAATTAATACTTTTAGGCAATTATATTTCCACTTGGATAATTATATAAGGAGTTTTCTTACTCGTTCTTTGTAGCTCAAAGATTAAATTTTCTTCTAATCCTCCTCAGCTACGATTTTGATTTTCTTCTTTGGTCACCCAAATCCTTCTTTTTAGATTGATTCATCTCTCTTTCAGAAATCTGCAATGGTAGTATGTGACTTCCAGATGAAGTTTTTTCATCCCTCATCATCTTTGCATTCTCTCTTAATTAACACTATTGTTATGTCACTCAACTTTAATTTGATATTTTTCACCAACGCAGTTTGTACCATGACTTATAATCTCATGCCTTCTCTGAGTAAGTATAAATCTATCTTCAAAAAAAAAAAAAAAAAAGTTGATTAATAACTTTGAAGCATAAACTTTTTTCAATTTGTTCCATAATAACTTAGGCTTCAACAAATTAAATATGATTTGGAAGGCTAAGTACCAACTAGATAGTACCCAGAGCTATCTTTTAAAATTATACTCCATATAGAATCTTTTATCTCATGTAAAGCAACATCAATATCTTATTACCCCAAAAGATCTTGGATTGTATTCTACCATGAAATAAAATTTTCCTTCACATCAAACAAAGAAATCTCAAATGTTTTGGTGAACTCTAGCAGTAGAATAGTCTCAGCCAAAAAGTCAACAAAAAAGTAAAACAAATCAAAACACTAGTAAAAAAATTCAAAGTTGAGAAAATATACATAGAAAAGGAATCAACATATTGAAATTTGGTGGGATAGTCTCAGGTGAAAGGTCAACTTTTAGTCAATGATCAAACTCAATAACCAATTGTTTGGTCAATAGTCTAGCAGTAGGCAAGAATCCAACACTTTGCAATGCACATATTGGACAATACCAGATTACTTCAAATAGAAATCTTTGGTCTAAATTTGCACACTTTTGATTGACGCCAAACTTTTAGACTTATAACCTTTTGCTTATTGATCTGATAGTCTGATCAGTGAAGAAACTTGCTATTTTTTTTTTTTTTTAATATGATCTTTCAATTTATAAAAATCTCTAAGTTTATATTTACAGCTATATTTTTTTATTCTTTTCTCTGCAACTCTATTAAATCCTAAATTAAGAACTAACGGTTCTGATTTTCATTAAGATTTTAGGAGAAGAATCACATAAAAATTATATTAAAAAAATGATCCATAGGAATAAAAACTTAACACAATAAATTTAACATGATTCAATTTTTCAATATATCTTCAGTCCTTTGAAGGGATATTTCATTAAATCATCAATGACACAATTTTTAGATAGACAAAATTATAGATCCTTAGATAAACAAAATTATAGATCCTCGCTCTCATATAGTTAACTTTGGCAATTAAAGTTAAGTTTTAAAATTCTCTTTTAATAGGACTATTTATAGAAGAGAACTCTATGTGATTTCCTACTCCTACTTGATG
>CATIWR010361784.1:0-58761 GCA_949677035.1 Omphalea diandra
ATTTGGGATGAATGTTTTTGATTTGGTTGAGTGGAGGAAAAGAAATGTAACCAACATCTACCATTACTGGCAAGAAAGGAATGTGGACCGGACACTTTGGAAACTTGGTAGTCTACCACCTGGACTTTTGACTTTCTATGGGTTGACAGAGCCATTAGATCCTTCATGGCATGTGTTGGGTTTGGGGTACACAAATGTTGATCCTCACTTGATAGAGAAGGTGGTAGTTCTGCACTCTAGGCCTTGGTTGAAGATTGGGATGGAAAAGTACAAGCCTCTTTGGGAGAAGTATGGATTATTCTCATCCTTTATTACAACAGTGCAATTTTCATTGATTCAAGACATGGGAAGTTCCATATTTCCTCTGGTGCATAGGAACATCAAAATTTTTGTGGTCATGTATGCTTGCACAATTTTTACAAGATCAAGCAAGGCTGGTGGTCGCAAAAGTGCCTGTTGTAGCATAAACTGCTTCTTTTCACATCATATACTGAACTACCTAGTGACCAATATTTTTAGATTATAGTTATGTAGATTGAATTGTAAGGAACATTTATCCACCTTAGTTTGTACTTTTCACGTCTCTCACTTGCATCGTTGTTCTAGGTTAAATCTTTTTGTCCAGTTGTTAACAATGTGGTTTAAGTTCTACCAGGTTTTACTCCAGACCAGTGTAGATGTTGCATAATACTGGTTATTTCTCTGGTATTGTATCTGAGCATCAGAGAGGTTGTTAAAAGCTACCTCATGATGAACATCAGATAAAAACGAGAAAATACCATCGATTAGGCATATACGTTTTGTTTACATAATCAAAATGTTCTGCACCTGGTTGAAGTCGACCAACAATTCATGTTTTAGCAGAACGGTGGTGCAAGATGTTCATCAGTGCATTAAAGTTCAAAAAACACAATCTCATCCTTAAAATCAGAGGAAGAATATGTTGACTAGGGACCTCAATCATATCCATCAAGAAACTTAATAGACGTCCATAACGGAAATTGCAACATTGGATGAGGATGGCCTTTCGGCTTCGGACATAAAAGATGGAAACTAGGCTTCTCAGTCGTTGCCAAATCTCGAGATTCCGCCTCTTCCTCCTCTTGCGATTCTTGAATCTCCTCGAGTCAACAATTAATTTTAGAGAAGAATGTTTTTAGCCACATGGCGAAACCCATAAAACCACTTGTCCACTTCTCATGCCAAACGGCAGATCTTCAAACAAGACAAGTTTGTGCTTCCCCTTTGTCTCCTACTTCCCATAGGTTTCTGAGAAAATCCAACAGAAACAAACTAATTTCCAACACTACCCTTGACTCACATCGATCCAAAAACTAAAATGGTAAGTGTAGACCAACTCAAGAGGACTTCTGAGTAATTTCAAGCTACACATCATCCGCCGGCCGTGTATGTTATCTATTTTGCCGCCACTTCCCAAATGCTTGTTTTTCCTCTCATCCATTTTTCAAACAAACACTATCTCCGTCATTATAACAACCTTCCCCCTCTCTCTTTATCTATCTATCACAAGAAATCATGAAGAGTGACAATGAGCCGTCGCTCACAACTACCAGGCCAAGAAAGCCAAAATTCCGGGGAGTAAGCTCAAGATTTCTGTCTCCAACCACAACTTCACAAGATAGTGGAATCGCATCTCCAACTCCAAGTCAATCTTCCTTACAACTTCGTCATCAATCCAGTGATACCCGGAAGCACGGGAACCTCGAAGACTCCGGATTCATTCGAGGCCCTTGGCCTTCATCTTCACCTTCATATTCATCATCCAACAACAAAAATCTTGGCAATCTTGCTGATCATCTCGGAAATGAGAGACTCAGAGATTTCCTTGAGAAGAAAAAAGATGAGAAATCTGCGAAAATAGTCGTGTTTTCGCTTATAATAGGTTTGAGAATGAGAAAGAAAGCACCAAAGATAATAACAGACCAATCCTTGGAGGGTCTATGAGATATACAAGGAAGCTGATTTTCCCAGGAAAATCATCTTCTTCATCGGCCTCATCATCATCATCATCCTTGAATACATTATCTAACAATTCAGGTCTTGTGCCTGGCAGATTATCAGTTGATGAAAATGCACTACACAGAAACTCTAAAAATGCTGGTGCATCACGTCGAAAATCTGATTCTTTTTTGGATACTGCTGATGTAGAATCTGAGTGCAGCAAAAGTTGTTTTGCCTCAGATTGTGCTTCTCCTGCTAAAGGGAAAATTTCACGAAAACCTGGTGTAGAAGTGTGTTCAAAATATTTGCAGGATGTTCCAACAAGGTCAGGAAGGAGGACATCAGATTCTAACATTCAGTATCCAGTTTCAGTTGACAGTTCTCCAAAAATGAAGAGATTTACAATAAAAAATGTGATTAAGAGGGCTAATTCTCTTACTGGTTATGGAAGTGCCACATCACAATGGGCTTTGTCACCAGGACAATCAGGGTCACCACCGATGTCAGTGGAAAGCAAGGAAAGGGTAATGTCCTTTCGAGTTTGAAACGACCATCAAGTCCTTCAAGACCTAAAGGCGTGGAGAAACTCCTAAACTTGGGGCTGGACTTGTTGAAGGGCAAGAAATTGTCTTCTCCTAGTGCAATGCCAGTGGGGCCTTGTAATGTGGAGGACATTCATCAGCTAAGATTACTTCATAATCGACTGATTCAGTGGCAGTATGCAAATGCTGAAGCTAATGCTGTAAATTGGAACATAAACAAGTGGAGGTATGCTATCTCATTCATTCAGAAAAATCAAAATTTTCATTATATCAATCTGTGTTGGATCAAGTTTACGAGAGTAAGTACTGCTGGTTGTCTTATATTAGTAGACACAAATTAGGAATTTGCATTGAATCATAGTTTTTTCCTACATAGTCATACATCAAAATACCCACCCCAGAAACCAACGGCCACTACATTTGCACAGCCACTAGGTCGGCAAATGCACATATTAACGTCTTGCTGTCGCAAGCTTTTCGACTTGCAAGTTAAAATTGAAGTCATTTTTCTCTGATGGTTTTTTATGCAAAAGAATCTTTTACGTGCATTGGATAGTCTTACAAATTTGCAACACTCTGTGCTGCTTAAGAAATTACAGCGTCAGAAGGAAAAACTTGAGATGAAGCTGGACTTTATACTACATTCTCATGTCAGTAACGAACCATTTATATTGGATGATATGACTTTGAAATATATGCTTGAGTAGACTATATCAGCTAGAGTGTAATATTATGTTATGACCATAAACAGCACACTGGGTTAATTCTTGCTAACTAGTGCAGATTAAACAACAGGAAGCTTGGGGAGATATGGAAAGGCAGCACTCGTCTGTTGTTTTGAAGATCAAAGAGTGTCTGCATTCTGTTGTTTGTAGAGTACCCCAAGGTAAGCCCAGGGATGAAATGAGCTGAGTACACCCCTACCCCCACCCACCCCCCCGCCCCCCCCCAAAAAAAAAAAAAAAAGAGAGAGAGAGAGGGAACTAGACTATCATTTTGGCTACCATTAAGTAAGTTTACTAACAACACTAATAATTTAGGTTGATCCACAATTGACTTCCATCGCACTTCGACATGCATCAGATCTGACAGCTTCCATCAAGTCAGTATTGACGAACTTTTCACCATTGGTAAGCAGTAGTTGTCGAATCAAACACATGTAACTGCTGGATGCCTTAGTTACTTATATGAATAATTAAACTTGAAATTGTTTCATAATCAGACTGAGAAGAATGCTGCATTACTTTCAGAACTAGCAGAAGTGGTTTCACAGGAAAAGTTACTGTTGAAGGAGTGCCAAGAACTTCTACAGACGATATCCATATTAGAGGTATGAAACACTGAACTCTTTGTTTGTTACAATCACAAATACCACATTAGAGAATTTTGGAGTTGGTGTTGCTCCAAATAAGATGTAACTATATTATCAAAGCTCCATAATAATCTACTTCGAATTTGTGGACAGATTCAGGAGAGGAGTTTGAAGTGCTATATAGTCCAGTTAAGTTTATCACTTCAGCAACAGCAAGAAATTCCTTCATGACTTATTATTCTATGTTTAACTCAACTGTCTTGGCTCTATGGCAAGGTTAACTCATTAAGCAGAATAATGACCACTAAATGGACATAATTACTAGATTATGATATTTTTTTCCTGGCATAAGTTGTAGCCATTTTTCACGGGTTAATTTCACCTAGTTCCCCTCGATAATAAGGCCATCTACACAAACATTAACACAAAAGTATATCACGTTAAAATAGCTAAAGGTTAACACATAAGTCCTTTTGGCTGAAAAATTGGCTTGAGATGCCACATCACCTCCACATGTATAATATTTTAATTAAAAAAACACATGACTCCACTTACTCTCTATTCTCTAGTTTTTTAGTCTACTTGGGTTCAAAAGCCGGAGAAGTTCAAAAGCTGGAGAAGAGAGAGTAAATGGAGTCATGTTTTTTTAATTAAAATATTGTACATTGTCTCTCATCTCTCTCATATGCACATGATCCAGCTTTTATTTCAACTTCAAGCTTCTTCTTCTTGTTGTCTCTATTGTTCTCTTCTTATCATTTAAAACCCTAAATATTTAAAGTGTGAAAGGAGAGAACATCAATGCAATCTGTGAATGTGAATGAGGCTTAGCAAATCAAAAAACATAAACATCCATTGCAGGAGGTTAGTGGTCTAAATGGACTTTTAATTTGTGAATGTGGAGACAAGGTGGAGATGAAGGTGTCATGGAGTGAAGAAAATCCAAGGCGAAGGTTTTTAGGTTGTGCAAACTATGGGGTCGGTAGTCAAATTTAGCTTTAACTAACAATTCCTCTTTGTTTCGTAATTGTAAATAGTTTTAATAGAAGTTGTTTGATGTTGCAGTTGACATCTTAAAGGCATTATAACTTTTTAAGTGGGTTGATCAAAAGTTTTGCCTACAAGCTACACAAGTTATAAAGGGTTTATTAAGGAAAGTAGAGAGATTAGAGAAGGAGAAAGAAATTGAAGGCTTATAGAGGCAATTGAGAGAGGGGACCATTAAGCAAAAACAAGGTTGCACCAAATGCAGAGTTGTAGCAGTTGTGGTGGGAACAATATTCAAGCTACTAACAATGAAGTAAAATAGCCTATGGTAGTTTGGACTTTAGGTTTAGGGATATGGTTGTGATGGGTTTGAGGGGAATTACATTACTTTAATGTTATTTTTGTTTAAGACACCTTCTACTATTGTCTATTTTGCATTATGGGTGGTTTCACAATGTAAGGAACATTATTTATGAATAATTTATTGTCTCTTTTAGTTATTTGTTTAGTACTTTATTGGTGAAGAGTTCTTAGATAACATATAAAAATAAAATTGTATCAACAATGACAAAGTGAATACATCAAATGCATAATATATGATATTAAAGACATTGAATACTTCAAATGCTTCAACGCTGAAACAAATGAAACTACTAATGTTCATATATGTTTCATGCTTAAAGCACAAAAAGAAGCTACTGCTCCACAACAACCTGTCACATTTGATTGTTGTCTAAAAATAAATTTTAATACTAATAATAACTATTGTTCTATATCCAAAAGATCGAAAAAAAAATAATCAATCAATCCAAGTATCTACTAAGTGCATGCTTCACTCTCGAGCTCCTATTACGCTTAACAGTGGCAGTAGCTGGAGCCTTCTTTTTTCTTTTGTTTGATGCAATAGTTGGTGCAAAAAGAGGCTTGTGCCTCCCTATAGTAGTTGTAGTTGTTGGAGCCTTCTCCTTCCTTTTTGTAGTTGCAGCAACTAATAGAGGTGTGCACAAAACTCGGAGATTCTCGAATTAGACCGAATAACAGAATTGAACTGAATCAGAATCGAAAATCTCCAATTTGAATAGTAAAATCCTTGAATTGAATCAACTAATTTTTTAAAATGGGATGATACTAAAGATTTTATATTATCCGAACCAAGAACTGGACCTAATTATTTTGTAACCGTCATGTACCAAAAAATCGAACTAAATAGTAGTTTTATATATATATAATTAGTTTTATTAATTAACTCACTCAATTAATATATTATTAATAATTAAATTATTTATTAATTATAAATTAGTAGTAAATATTTAAAATTTTAATTTAATATTTAATGTGTAAGTTATTAGTTATAATTTGTTAAATTATCACTTATTTATTTTACTTCTTGACTGATTAAAAGTGAAAAATATAAATTTTATTTTATTTTGATTCATGAAGATAAAAAAATGTAGAGTTTAATTTTTAATAAATCGAAATACCCGAATACCCGAATTGGTACTGCACCGCATTGAACCGTCCTGAAAGAATGAAAGAACAGAATTGAACCATCCCAAATTCACAAGAAACCAAATCGAACCAGACAGGACCGAAGATTCGGGATGGTACCGGTTCTCCATTTTTAAAATCTCTGAAATTTTGGTACAGTTTCGGAGATTTTTAAATCCTCGGATTTGATTGAACCGTGCACACCCCTAGCAGCTAGAGCCTTCCCCCTCCTTTAGCAACTACAGTAGCTGAAGATTGACTACTTGCCTACATGAAATAAAGCAGAGGAGAATCAAATGCATGCTAACCATACAATTTGAGCTACTTACATTGATAATTGTGCTTGCTTGTAAAGTTTGACTACTTTCCTTGATTACAGCATACAAAAAACACATGGAAATGCTAAATTATAATGAAAAGTATGAGTGAACATCAAGAAAAGTATGAAGACATGAACTTACATCCAACATCCATCTCACAGTAGTAGGGGTCTAATAGGTTGTAACTGAGATAGTCGGGATTTTGCTGATAGTCTATACCTCTTTCTTTTATGCTCCTATACAACATAAACTAAATATATTATCCAACAATCATACATATTCATAAATAGACAAACATTTCACATTAGAAAGTGTAAAAAATTTCACTTATTGTTGTTATCTTCTCATGTCTTGAGCTATTGTGTCCCATTTGCTTGTAAATGGAGCAAGACATTTTGACCAATCCTTTTTTTTTTTTGGTTAATTTGCCCTTTTTAATTGTTGCAACTCTCTCAAACTCATCTACCCTTATTCTTCTTGCTTTGTGTTTTCTCCCTCTTTGCACGTTCATTGGGGTTAGTGGTATAAATGTCCTTCTATTCTCCAAGATTGACCACATTGTATGCCTATTAATAAGGAAAATATCATAATTGTAAACTTTTAAATAGGTCTCCACTATGAAACACTCTGCCACATAATCTTTAGGGTGTTCATTGTTACCCATGATACAAGCACATGCATGATGGCATGGTATCCCTGTAAGTTGCCACCTCCTATAAGCGCACTCTTTTTTTCCCTAAATCCATAATAAATGTATCACCAAAAGCCACCACTAGAACTAGTGGAACACCATTAAATGTTGGTTTGCAATGGAAACCATAATTTTTCTTAACTTCTCCAACTTTGTCTGTATTTTAAGACAAAACCTCTGATTTACCTTCTTAATTTTTCCCCCTTTTTACAAACATTCTTCTTACTAGTTTTGATCTAATGATCTCAAACAATGTTATAATGGCCTCATCTCTTGCATTCGGGATATATTTTGAAGCACTTTGCCATGTTATCAGTAATATATCACACTTTGCTGATGTGTTAAAGTAAGCTCTACTTCAGGTGTTGCATAGCCTCTCACTGATCCATTCCCTTGCTTCAACAGATCTATCCTCTATTGATTTTAGTGTCTCTTTGAGCTTAGCTCGGTACGTTGACCTTGTAATGTTTCATAACAAATCTTTAAATTCCTTCCTTTTAAAATGTGCCCTGAAATTTGCGTAAAGATGCCTCACACATGCTCTGTATTCTGCATGTGGGAAAAGGTTTTCAATGTTGGCCAATAAACCTTGAAATGAAATGACATAATATCAATGCATATTAAAATTAAAGCAACAGATAATAAAGTTGATATAACTATTACCTTCTACTTATTACTCATGAAGGTCCAGTGGAAATTGTTGAATATTTCTAGGTCATTTTTTAGGCAACTTAAAAACCACATCCAATTTTCTTCGTTCTCCTTCTTCACCATGGCATAGGCAATGGGACATATACAATCATTAGAATCTATCTCAATTACACATAGAAGTTGCCCTTTATATGTTCCTTTAAGCCAATAACCATCAAGAAAAATTATAGGCCTACACCCATCCTTAAATGTTGCCTTAAATGCACCAAAGCAAATATACATGCCCATGAAGTCATTAGTCTCACAATCAAAGTACTTAACAATAGTTCCAGGATTACTTCTTAGTAATTCCAATTTATTGTCATTAAGTATGTTGAATTGATTGTCTCATCACTATTGATCTTCTTCAAGGCAAGATCTTTGGCTTTTCATGTTTTCATCTTCCCAACAGTTAATCCATTTTCCCTCCTAACCTTATCTATAAATCCATTTAAACCCTAATATGGGCATGCCCTAAAGTCTTCAAGATATTTATTTACAAGCCATGTTGAGGTCACATGAAAATTATGGTACACCTTTGTACAATTATGTTTGAAGTAAGCTGACTTGATTTAAAAAGTTTTGTCCTTTTTGTCTTTCCTATTAACCTTGCTAGCATATACCTTATAGCCACATATTTGAAGCATAAACAGTTTACGCTTAAAAGGTTAATTTTAGGGAAAAGGAACTGAAACCTGTTCTTAATAGCTAACTATTTACATGTATCTTTGAATTGTTCTCTAGAACTGAATATCATTCTAACTTCTAAGCTAGGATCCACCCTATTATTATCAGCATTAAACTCACTCTAGTTTCATCATCCTCATCATATTCACTATATAATTCTTCTAAGGGATAATATTATTCATCACTATTAAGCTCATTCATATCAACCCCTTAGAGTGTCTCTTACACCACCAACTGTAACTTACTCTGCACTTTCCTTAGGCCTACCCCTTTTTATTGCATTCTTATTCTCATTTATGACATTGACTACATCATCATTATCTAATGGGTCATAGTCAGGGTCATCAAATTCTAGGTTGTCTTCATTATCAACATGACTCTCATTTACTGCCTCATTACCATCCTCACCATTATCTGGAACATTAACATTATCTTCACATACCTCATTACCATCCTTACTAACCACTATCTCATTTACACCATCCCTAACCTTTGCTTTATTTAAATCTTTACCAACCACTGTCTCATTTACTCAAACCTCTGCCTTCTTATAAAAATCTCCAAACTTTGCCTTTTTATTCACAGCTTCAAGATCTACCTCCTTAACATGACTAACTCCTAAATCAAATGCAATGTTACCCAACCTATCATTATTCATATCAAAACCCTTCAATAACAGCACATCAAAGTCACCAAAACTTACATTGCTCTCTAAATTAGATATTTAAGAACCCAAGCACATCTGCTTAACTTGATTTTATTGTCCAATTGGTTCTCCCTCGCAATACATATCTAACTTTCTCTTACATTTCCTCTTCTCCATATTAACATCTTCCATATCACATATTTCATCAATTTCCTTAATGACAACTTCGTGCTTCTTAGGAGTGAAAATATCTATCACATCTTTATTATTAAGGTATTTGACATATACATTTGTCTCCCTAACATCACCCTGATATAGACACATCTCATAAGCATGACTATCATTCAAATGGCCTCAGTTCATGTCTGTATTCTTCATTAAAAAGCCTCCAAAAATATTGAAACAAGCCTTCTAATCCTAACACCTCTTGTAATACTTTGTCTAGCCTAATCATTGATATAGTGTTTGCATGACAATTATACCAAAAATGTTATTTTCCATCTATATAATTTCATTCCCTTGAGTGCTCGTCATAGTGCACACAAAGAGTAAAAAACCTATCTATATATGTGCATATAAAACAAACAAAATACCAATATTATACGAATGAATAAAAAACTACATACCCATATGCATTATAGCATCACAATGACACAAACACCAAAGTCGCATGTGGGTCAACTATTAAACAATTACCTAGTTATGTCCCCATCTTCAAATTTGGACCACTATGCTTTTGAAAATGGTTCTGCCTCATCAAATTTTAACAACTCTCTTTCCAAGAGTGGAAGATTCGATCTTTACACTAATGGAAGCCTCACCCCAATGGTCCTACCCTACGTTGTTTGTTGTCTTCTTCATTAAAAGCAATTGAAGATGAAGAAGAATTTTGAAAGAGAGAGAAATGAAAAAGTGCAAATGGTCATGTGAGAAAAGAGAGAATTAGTGGGTCAATTGGGCTAAAAAGTCAAAGAAAAGAGAGTAAATGGAGTCATGTATTTTTTTTAATTAAAATATTATACATGTGGAGGTGATGTGGCATCTCAGGCCACTTTTTTTACTAAAAGGACTTATGTGTTAACCGTTAACTATTTTAATGATTTTTGTGATACACTTTTCGTTTAGGAATATTTGTATAGATGACCTCATTGTTGATGGATGATGGATGAAATTAACTTCATTTTTCACACACAATAAAAAACTATGTACCTACATGCATTATAGCATCACAATGACAGAAACAACAAAATCGCATGTGGGTCAACTATTAAACAATTACTTAGTTGTGTCCCCATCTTCAAATTTGGACCACTACGCTTTTGGAAATACTTCTACCTCCTCAAATGTTAACAACTCTCTCTCCAAGAATGAAAGTTTTGATCTTTACACTAATGGAAGCCCCAGCACAATGGTTGTGTCCTATGTCGTTTGTTGTCTTCTTCATTGAAAGCAATTGAAGATGGAGAAGAATTTTGAAATGGGAGGGAAATGAAAAAGTGCAAATAGTCATGTGAGAGGAGAGAGAATGAGTAGGTCAACTGGGCTTAAAAGCCGGAGAAGAAAAAGTAAGTGGAGTCATGTATTTTTTTTAATTAAACTATTATACATGTAGAGATGATGTGACATCTCAAATCACTTTTTTGGCAACAATAACTTTTGTGTTAACCGTTAGTTATTTTAATAATTTTTGTGATACATTTTTTCTTTCAGGAATATTTGTGTAAATGACCTCATTGTTGATGGATGGTGGACACACTTTGTTTGCTTTACTTGTAGAGAAATAAGAATGGGATCTGTTCATTTGAAACAAATTCATAGTCCTTTCGAATGGATTAATTGATTGTTTTCACTGCTGCTGGTTTTCTTCCCCTTCCTTCCTCTATTCTATTGAACCAAATAGAAGAAAAACGAAATCACATGACAAGTTTAACAACTATGTTACTAACTTTTGTTTAACATTCAGAATAGTTGAGATGGAGTTACTATGACTTTGGCCAATATCAATCCAATTCTCGGATCTTCCATGGTTTTATAGTTATCAGCCGATCATTAATAATGAAAGCATTAGTGCTTATTGGAATCCTTTCGGTTTGTATATTTCAAAATGTAACTACAAAAATTCCTTTCTATCA
Organism: Omphalea diandra; assembly: GCA_949677035.1. Taxonomy (NCBI): domain Eukaryota; kingdom Viridiplantae; phylum Streptophyta; class Magnoliopsida; order Malpighiales; family Euphorbiaceae; genus Omphalea; species Omphalea diandra. The sequence goes on from CATIWR010361784.1 coordinate 11,458, forward strand.
ATTTGTAGGCGTTAATTTTATTTTTTTTTTTTTTGTAAGGATAATTAGGATCTCAGTAATGTTAAAATTTTTTACAATTCTAATTATATAATTGATTAATTGGAAAGGGATGTAATGGGCTATCACTTAGTTGGCTAATTTTAAATGGCATTAATACCTAAAACCAAAAAATACTTTCTAAAAGAAAGCTCAACCTGATTCAGAATTTTTTTCATTTTAAAATTTCTGATAACATTACAATATTATACATGATATTAATATAATTTGAAATATTTAAATATTAATTTTATTAATACATATAATTATTTATTATTTTAAATAATTTTTATTTTTAAAAAAATTATATAAATAATTAATGAAATATATAGATAATTTAAAATTTTATAAATTCTGTAACTTGGCCGAAGAATTCACAATGTAATGACCATGTTTCTTCGTTTCGCTGGCAGTCGTTAACAAAATTGAAATATTAGACCAACGAACTCATACAACGTCGTTCGCTTTCCACTCCCTCATTCACATAGAATAATCAATCGGGCCTTCGCCATTGTCCTATTGTCCCTCTCCGATGGCTACTTTAGCATCAGCTCGTCAAACTGTTACTCTTTCCCGTCTTTCCTATCCTAAAACGTCGGCTCAAGCCTTCGCCGGCGCTGCCGGTAATCTATACATTCATACGTACAAGTTGTGCAGCTTATATATTTAAGCAAAATGTTGTATTGAATGTTCCAGATTTCTTGTTGCTTTAGATGGGAGATCGAAACCACTTTTTTTTTCTCGATTTGTGATGAAATAAAAGAAAAGTAGTAAGTGAAAAGATTTCATCTTTAATTGAGCTCAACCGCAGTTAGTTAGATTGCACTCCCATCTTCCTCTTATTCATATGCATTTTTTACAAGCCGTTATTTGTGCGGTATTTGGTGATTACGACATTCAATTTTGTTTTCATGATACTGTCGTTCCCGGTTTAAAGTTTGTCTTGACTTTATTTTCTTTTCTCATGGTTATTGCAGATCATCATGGACCTGCCAAAGTTAACTGTTGGCAAGATCCTATGAGCCCATCTAAGTGGAAGGAGGAGCATGTTAGTTTTACCCTCGTCTTGTCCTTTTTCAATCGCTAATTTTGCAAAAGCTTGTTTATTTTAAGTTTTTTGTCAGCTGATGTATCACCGTAACAGTTTGATATTGGCTTTTTTTTTTTTTCTGGGTTCCCTTTTGTGGAATTTGAATTGCACATTCGAATTTGCTCCTATTATGACTTGTTTAATTGGAGCAGATTTCAGGATTCTTTTTGTTTTACCTCTGTTAATGATAATATCTGCTGCTATTGAACCCTCCCTTTGTAGAGTTTCTTAGCAGTTCTTTTTGTCCGTTGATGCAACAGATATTGATCTGTAAATTGATGTGATAGAAAACATTTGTATGTTGGAAACTTTATTGACTTTTTTCTGGATCTTCTTTGTCTGCAGTTTGTAATAGTCTCTTTATCTGGTTGGGGTCTACTCTTCTTCAGTGGATACAAGTTCGTCACTGGAGGCAAAGGCAAGAAGGAAGAGGTACATTTTTTTTCCCTTATTTTTACTGTCACAATCTCACCTCTGTCTGACCTTGTCAGATAATCTGACCTTGTCATCTAGTATTTAGAATCTCGTAATTTTGGGTGGCAAATAGAGTTTCTATCTTTCTTTTGGTACACATGAGATCTAATGTGATGGTTTGTAATTTTTAGATCCCACCTCTATCTTGCCTCTAATTTAGATGATCACATCACATGTTGAGTCTAGTACAACGATTGGATTTGTTGTCATTGAGGAATTTATTGCTTTCCTAACGCATAAACCAAAGAAACAAGGAGCAATGATATTAGCATTAGCACAATAAACTAAATAGCTCGCTACCTTTAGCTCATTGACAAATGTAATTCCTGAAAAAATAAAGTTTGTGCGTCTGTCAATAATCAGTTAACAAAGCCACCATGGGGGTTTCCCTTTTACCATATGGTGCTCATAACATGGGTGGATAAAAATACATATGCCTAATGGCCTCATTGTCTTATAAAACCTTTTTATGGAAGTTGCTGCCCAGCTAATCCAATGGCCAATACTTTTTAGCTTTTATTGTTTTTGTGGTGTTTCAGTGCTACAGCTTTTTCTCTGACACTTTATTGCTTGTTGACAGTAACTGATAGAAGCAGCTCACTGAGGTTTGGAGATCTCAGTCATCACTCGACATTCCTGGTAATAATACGTTTGGTTGGAAGCAGATGTCTTGGAATTTCATTTTTCATTGTACACTGATAATTCTGCCAATCCTTTTGTGATCTATTTTATTGGAGAATACATTTTATAAGTCATATGCCAAAATGAACATGTCATTGAGGAATCACAATGCTTTGGTTTTTAACATACTGTTGGAAGCTGAAAAATTCATCGACCTTGATGTTTGACTTGTTATTGGTGCTGTCATTGCTCAAATTGAATGGCCATGCTTGTTATATTTGAGACTTCTCTGAGCATATAGGAGAGTGACAGGGAGGTTGATGAAATATGAAAAACGACAATGAATGACTGTTTGTCAGTGATTGTGTGCGCAAAAGAGGTTCGGTTTATACTTTGATATTGCAAGAACTGGTTAGAAGCTAGGCACTTGCCACTATAGCTTTGTAAATAGAGGTAAAATACATGAAAATTTATCTTGGGCTTTATAAGATGTCGTTGCTGTGGTATTGTGAAAGAACTTGTGCAGAAGAAAAAGAAACTCAGCAATGAGAACTGTCGTCAATTTCATGATTTGCATACAGTAGTATGCCACAGTATCTTAAATCATTAAGCTGAAAACGTATTAGATACCAAGGATCATTGTGGAGAGTACCAGGTAGGCAGGTACTGGATCCCATGCCACCTTGTTCTTTCTCCATTATTGATCTGGACAATTTTACAAAAAAGTTATAAATGGATGTTTTGTTTTTCAAATTCTTCCTGTAAGCATTTTCTGTTTCAGTAACAAGTCTCCTAAAAAGTTATTTGGTCCGCAGTGAGTTTTAAACTGTAAAGCTAATTTTCCTATTAAATACTCCAATATACATGCAAATATTTGCCAGCAAACAAAATCTCATAAAGTTGTTAATTATGTAGCAAAATAGCATAAATGTTAATTAGCCAATATAAAACTAAGAGTCGTCAGTTTCCTCTTTGTAATCTTCATTGTTTTCTTCCAGATCAGAAATTGATTCCCTGTAAAAGTCTCCAGTGGCTGGATCTGTGTCATGGGATGTATCTTCTGAACCTTGACGCCTTCTAACAGCATTAACTCGTTCAGCACTATTCTGAATGTTCATATTTCTGTCGTTTCTGCTAATTTCTCGGAGTTCATATTGTCGAAGTTTGGCATTGCTTTTGATGTTAGAGACCTTACCGTTGAAGCTTACATTTGTCAACGCTTCTCCATTCCGTGAAATCTGGGGCCTTTTCCACATCCCATGCTCTTTCTCCGAGTGGTAAATTATATCATCCATCATGACACTAGATAAATCCTTCGCTTTTGCCACTTCTAGTGGGATTGCTCCCTCGCTGTCAGTTTTTCCCTCATCAAAGGCTGCTGCTGCTCCTTTTTCTATCAGTCCATCCTGATAATTAGTAGAGACTTTCCTTGTGCTCACGCCTTCAGTTCCTTTGCTTTTAGAATTTTTATTCAAGTTCTCCAACCTCCTGTTCCGAGCAAGAATTCTCCATCGTTTTCCTTTTGCACGTTTTGCTTTCACCTTAGTGCTGGAACTTCTACTGTTATCTGTCATTTCCAACTTCACCCCATCCTTAAAGGTCCCTTGATCTTGGACCGTTTCTTGCTCAGAACTAGCAAATTCTGGCTTCTCATCTTCGGCAGCTTCATGCTGTTCACTATCCACTGCGTTTGTGTCATTGTCAGCAAAGCCAGTTTGTGACCCTTTCCCACCTGCAGTGACGATTCCCACTGATGTTTTTGTACCTGAAGCACTAATATCTGGAAAAGTTTCCATTTTGTTTTCTTGACCATTATCAAGGTTCTTTTTTCCAACACCACCTCCATTTCTGAGACCTTCTAGTGAACTTTCCAGCATCTTCAACAGTTCTTCTCCGGCTGCTTCCTTCCTATTAATACTGCCCACCTTGCCCTCGCTTCTACTTTCATATCTGGCTGTATTCTCACCCTTTCTGAGAGTAGACGTATCATTACTTCCATCATCTATACTTGAGTTGGCATCTTCGCTGTAATTTGTGGATTCATGCAGTTGTGCGTCCTCTAGTTTACTCTCCTTGTCCTCTGTCTTACCCTTACGTCCCAAATTTATGGTCATATTTAAATTTGTTTGTCGGTTTGATGGATCATCGGAACTCACTGACCATATCTTTAGTGGATTTTTGAAATGGCGCTTCAAATACTCAATTTCAGATTCCTTTTGCTTTAAACTTTCCATCAAGGCCTTCATTTGAGAATTTTCTTTTCCTGGATCTGTGTCTGTCTCTCTATGAATTCTGATGTCATTCTGTTTCTCCTCAAGTGCCGACTCCATGATCTTCTGTTCATCAATTAGGGAATCAATCGTGGACTGCATCTCCAGAATTCTTCTGTCAGTCTCCATCTTTTGGGTTCTGAGGGAGTATATCTTTGCTTTCATCTCTGCATTCTTCCTTTTCATTTCTTTGCTGTACTCTTGTTCCTTCTGTGCAAGTGGAAAGGACACAAACAGTGCTGGTAATTAGGCAGCAGAAGGAAAAGCCAAGTGATTCCCTAGGTCTAAACCCAAAACCTATAATACGGTCAAAATTCAAGCATTTTGTTTTATTAGATGAAGGCAAATGAGAAAAGCTAAAACTGATCATGCATACAGAAATTACAGATGATTTAAATGGTTTTAATAAAAAGAATTGGCAAATAAAAGAATAGGGCTACTTGCTGACAGTATCTTCATTTCTTCGTTGAACTTGGAAATGGGATGTTATATCAATATGCAGAAATGGAACATTTTGGGGTAGAGGTAAAAGTGTTCGAATGGCAGTTTTAGTTTCACGAACTTTCATGTGGAGCAGAAAAATGACTCTGATTATACACCGAACAAGACAAGATTTCACATAAAGACAAAGATGATGCTTCATCGTTTTGTCAAGCAAAAGGAAAGACACGTAGAAAGTCAGTATGCATCCCAGGGACTCAGAGAGAGGGAGACCTGTAGGAGAAGGTGAAGGGAAATGAGCTCATGATCCTTCTCTTTGACAAAGAGGTTGAAGATGCGCCTCTCTCTAAGCTTGTGAATGACCATGACCCCAAGCAATGCAGCCCCGAATGCCAGCAGCAGCATCATAAAATACGGCTTCCGTCTGCTTCCACCGCTGTTTCCTTTATGAGATCCCCCCATAGCCATCTCTCTGTTTCTTTCTGAGCTAAAGTGGACAGACAGCAAAGAAAAGAAAACGGGCGTCTTCTCTTCTTTTTTCTTGATCTCAAAAGAAGTAGTTTTCAATATATATATATATATATGTATCACTGCAAAAGAGGCAGAGTTTGTTTATAGTTTGCTTGTCATGTAAAAGGAACCATGCATCTACTCCCTTGAGATCAGAGCGAAGTTAATGATGGTGCTGTATGTATTAGAAGCATGGGTACTATTTCCAGGCGCTGATTCTGGAGTGTTTTTGGCACTGTCTTAGAGTTCCCATGCTCTTTACACGCATTTACCATAGTACCCTTACTCTTTTAATATACACATCAATCAAATTAACCTACTTTTATTATACCACTTTAATTCCTTGTCTAGAGCCAGTAAATGCAGATATTTTCCAGTTTTTCATTTACAAACACAACTTTGGTGGAACTTTGTTAGTAATTGGCAAACATGCGTTCTCCTAAACATTGCGTTTTGGGTAATATCTATCTTGATATTGCCTCTTTTGTTTTTCTCTAATCTTTTTCATTTACTTATTAGATTTATGAGATGATACCAATTGTTGTCTTTTAAAATAGCTTTTCAAGCTTGACAATATAATTGAACAAAAAACCATTAAATCAAATGCAAACTTTAGAAGGCAATCATGTAATCTACAAATATTAAAGATCATATCCTATAATGGGTCAACTGTCCTATTAATGGCTATAGCATTTTTTAAGCTCTAAGGCAATAATATGCTTTTTTTGTTTTAAAAAATAAATATTTATATTATACTTTTTTTTTAAGTAAAAAAATGCAAGGGGAGGGCACAAGAAACGAAAACATTAAAATAAATCAAGCCTAATTGACCTCCACACACACACGGGCATATCTGCAAAGCCAAAGTAAAAATATGCAAAAATATTGACGTGAAAAAATCTTCTAAATTTAGTTTTGTATATATTGATGTGGTAAATTATAATTAAGTTTTGTCTAATTTATTGATAAAACTCTATATATAATTCTCAATTTTAATTCTTTTAATAACATTATTTATATCAACTGAATTTTTTAACACATATTTTATTATTTTTCATGTCTTGTTATCATTTTTTAAAACTCTACAGTTACTAAAAACTCAAGAATATTTTGATTCATATTATAATTATATATCTTCAACAATTTCAAACTATATATAACTCACAATAATAAATTATTATATATAAAAATAATAGATAGATATTAAAAATTAAATATGATATTCAACTAATAAACAATATATCAAAATTTACTATGCCAAGTATATTATTGATATTGAACATTTTACTTTATATCATTCAATAATAATAATAATAATAATAATAATAGAAAATTATATAATTACACTTTAAAAACTTTTAAAAAATTAAAATTAATTTCTAATGTCATGAAGGTTACCACAATAGTTGGCTTGGGTGATGCAGGTTGGATAGGGTGGTTGGCTCAGACGATTTTGATGAGATCCTACAAGATAACAGAAGTGAGAGGGTTTCCGACTGATTATCGAAAGCCCACTCTGCAATTTAAGTCAGTAATATTCTAGAGAAAGGGCGAGTGAATGAATGTAAGTTTGAGAGATATCTGGTGATACTCCTTATATAGTGTTTAAGGAGAGTTGTCTCGTAATTTGGAGTAGAACTTTGATATTTTCTTGTTTAGTGGTTATTTCCTGATGAAAACTATCTTCCAGATAAAATATATCTTCTTAATAAGAGATAATATTTTTATTTAGAATGACTTAAGGGTTAGTTGTATTCGAGTGGGTTGAGGCACACTGTCGTGCATTTTTATGTGCTTTATGATGGGTAGAGCTAGCCTTAATCTTTATCTTTATTAGGACGAGTTTACATTAGTCTAGGTAGTATCATTTGTTCCCCCCCCTCTCAGTCCGAGTCTATTTTACATCTCGAGATGATAGGGATATGTCCAAGCTGCAATGCGCATACTGGAAGAATTTATTGGGATTAATGAGTCATTTAAGAGGGAAATGGAAACTTTTTAAAATTTCAAAATAGGAAACGTCTCATCATGCAGTGTACCACGTGCCACGTGATTGGTCTATCTTTGATGATCATACGGACCAAGAAGAGTATAACTGTCTTATGGAAAGGACGGTCCATTTAGCCCTGACCGTTCGTTTCCCTTAGCTATGGCTATAAATAGTCCTTCTGCACCCACTAGACCTCTATTTTTGTTGGTCCTTTGCTCTTCATTTCTTCATAGAGTTGAGTTTTCAAAATTTTTCGAAGATAATTTGAGTTTTTCTTCTTTGCTAAGAGGTGAGATTTTTGCTATTATTTTTGTCTTTTTTTTAAAAAAAATTTCCTATATTCTTTTCATTTTCGTAAAAATGGACTCCTCAATTAACGAGGAGGTCACGCCGATGACGTTCTTGCCTCTTCGCATTTTCATAAAAATGGACTCCCCAATTAATGAAGAGGTCAAGCCGGTGACTTTCTTGTCGGCCAACGATGTTGTTGATACCATGGTTGCATAAGTCTATGGGTAAGGCAAAGATGTTAAGGGATAAAGATGTGGAGGTAGAAAACGATGGAAAATAGAGGATGATGATGGTGTATTTATTGAGAACAATAGTGGCAAACCAAGAGAGGAAGAAAGGACGAGTGACGAAGCTGGTCCAAGTGGGAACAATACCAAGTTGACCACAGTAGAACCCTAACTTGAGCCAATCAAAGTATAAAGAGTAAATCCAAAAGTTACTGAGGTAAGGAGTGGAATGTCAGCTTGGTGTCTAGTGACGCTGCGCCTTAGATATATCATCCCACTAGAGGATGAGCTAACCATACCCAGGCTCAGGTTAAGAGCTTTTTCCAGGCTTAGGCCAAGACATTTCATGTTATATGAGGAAGATTTGAAGGTTGGGCTCAAGTTGCCCGTGTCTAATTTTATTCAGAAGGTATCAAGGGCTTACAATCTTTTTATTTCCCAAGTTGCCCTAAATGGGATTAGGATGTGGGTGGGCTGGTATCTTCTATCCCAAGAGAAGAGGATCCCAGTACCAGTTGGATTGGCAAGGTGTTTTTTCATAATAAAGGATCAAGTTGGGAAGGATCATTGGCACATGTCTGCCTGATCTGGTAGATTGTTCACTCATTATCCTTCATCTATAAAAAGTTGAAAGCATAAATTCTTCATCATCACTAGTAAGGACAAGGTAAGGTTTCCATCTCGATGGGTGGATAAGGACAGTTGGGAGTATCAGATAATTTTGATCAAGTAAGAGCAGGACTGCGTTAAGCATCTTTGGGCTCTAATTATGGATCCTATGGATTTTACCGAGTTGATAAACAAGAGTCTCTCTGTCTGAACTAGTACACATTTATTAGCATAGAAAAATATTTGCATACTAATGGATATTAATGCTTTCTTGTTTTGCAGAGATGGATATGAAGGCACTAAAAGCATAAATGGCAAGGTAGAAAGCTACTTAGAATATTGAGATTGCGTCTGGAGATGTCAAATAACCTAAGATTTAGGTGAAGTTTGTTGGCCACAAGAAGAGTTCTTTGACTGAAACATTTTTTAGCCATAGTCTAAACTCGAAGCTGGGGCTATACCTGAATTTATTCCCTCCTCTAAGATATTGGAGTTACCAAGCGAACGACCCTCTGTCGAGCTACCGCCATCCAAGAAAGCTTACGTCGAGATAATGGAGTTTAAATTAGATGAGGAGCTTTTCATGCTTCCCAGAATCCGAGCCGATGCCCCAATCCGCATGGATACTTGAAGAGCAAGTATGAATCTTATTCTATGAGCAATAAATCAATTAGCAAAATGCTTGGGGAATTTGTCTCTTACCCAATAATGAGAAGAGGCTTGAGCACCTCACCAACAGAAAGCTAGTTGTTCGTGCATAAATGCTTAACCTTAAGGTACTGTGAATAATATGCATGTTGAAATGTTCTAAGTGTTTGTGAAGATACTAACATTGCTATGTTTTTTGCTCAAGCAGCAGCGACTAAGGCAGCTTTAGTTATTTGGTTGAAAAAGAGATGAAGAGCTTTACTGAGCTGGAAACACTTTTGACTCATGCTCATAAAGCTTATGATACCTTAGCTAAAGAGTAATAGGACATGCTACAACAGGCTACTACTTTGACTAACCTACTTAGTGAAGCCTAGGAAAAGTTAAAACTTGTCATGGCTTATGTGACAGAGCTATCTGGCCTTGAGAAGGAGCTGAAAAAGAAAGAGGTTAAGCTGAAAGAGATGAAGAGGAAGGACGTCGAGCTAGGCTAAAATGTTAAAAACTATCAAGATAAGGAGGTTTCAACTCAATTGTCAACTATTAAAGAAATGTCCTTTATTTGTTTTTCTTATAATGCAAAAATTTGAAAAACACATCCAGACATAGATTTTGATTATGTAGGTGATATTTTGCCAGGCAAGGATGATGAAGAGGATGAGGAGGCACCTAAGGAGTAGACTATTTAAAGCTTTTACGTAACATAAAGGCTCATTGTTGTAAAATTTATTCTATGTTAATGAAGGATTTTTTGTTTTGCTTTCCTTGTTGTTTTTAATGCTTTCATTATGAGCTTTATTCATTGGCCCAATAACAATATTGTGTGGGTGGAATTCAGTTTCCTTTAACCACCATCCTAGTTAGCTTAGTTTGTCACTAGTTTAAATTAGAACTTTATATGATTGATTGCCAAGGTAGATTAGCTCAGTCATCTATTTATTTGACTAGCCTAGTTTATGATAAACTTGATGAATGCATGAGGTAGATTAGCTCAGTGTGTGATGGAACTTGATTAATGTATGAGTTAGATTAGCTCAATACCAAATAAAACTTAATGAATGTGTGAGGTAGATTAGATTAGTGCCTGATTAATCTTGATTAATGTACGAGTTAGATAAGCTCGGTACAAAATAAAACTTAATGAATGTGCAAGGTAGATTAGCTAGGTGTGCTATTGTGCGAGGTGCATTTTATGATAAAAAGTGTAAAAAGACATTCTCATAAGATAAGAATTTTTACATGGTTTGGCAATTTCGGCTACATCTACGAACAACTTCATTTTTATTGAGAAAAGACAAGTAATTCACAAAAGAGAGACAACGAGGGCTACTTTCATGTTCCATGTACGAGGTATAAACTTTCTTTCCATAGATTCTAGCTTGTACATTACAGGCCTATTACTTTGGCTACTTTATATGGACCTTCGCAGTTAGTGTCAAGTTTGTTTACCTTGGTTTCTCTTTGAGCTTTGTCTATTTTTCGAAGAAATAGATCACCTTCTTTTAGGGTTTAATTCTTGAGTCTTCTATTATGAAAATGAGCTACTCTTTGCTGATATGTTGTAGCTTGGATATTTGTTTCTTCTCGTTTTACTATTAAAAGGTATAAGCTAAGATGAAGTTCTTCATTATTCTACTCAGGATTGTGATGAAGGACTTTGCATGAGGGAAGGCCAATTTTTATAGGAATTATTGCCTCAGTTTCGCATACTAAAGAAAATGGTGTTTGGCCTATTATTGCTCTTGGTGCTGTCTTGAAGGCCGAAAAAATGTTGTTGAGATAATCGAACCAGGTCCTTCCTGCATCTTTTAGTCTTTTCTTGATTCCTTATAAGATTATTTTGTTAGTTACCTTAATCAAATGAGCTACTAAGGTGAGTCGAAGGTCAATGCTCAGATAAGGGCAGTAAGAGCAGAATTATTTGTAGTTAAATTGCTTTATATTATCTGTGATTAATACTTTAGGAATACCGAATTGACAAACCATGTTCTTTTTAAAGAAATCATGAATTTTGGCTGAAGTGATGGTAAGTAATGCTTTAACTTCAGGCTTTTTAAAGAAGTGATATATGGCCACTGCCACGAATTTTTCCGAGCCTAGAGCCTACAAGAAGGGCCTAAGGATGTCTATTCTCTATTAAGAAAAAGCTCATGTCAATTTTATGGGTTGTTGCTTTGCTACTGGTTGCCAGGGATGAATGCATGCTTTTAGTAAGCATCATATTTTTGAAAGAGCTGTTTAGCATCTTTGAACATTATGAGCCAAAAGTACCCATCTAACACTGCCTTCTGAACTAAGGTACCAATAGCTTCGTGAGCCTCATAAATACCTTCATGAATTTCTCTAAGTACATAATTTTCATCCTCTAAAGAGACGCATTTAAGCTAGGGCTAACTGTAGGATCGCTTGTATAGGACTTCATCCTCCTCAGGGTAGTCAGCTACCTTATTGATAATAGCTCAAGCATCATTTGGCTTCAATGAAAGTTACTCGCACTTTAAGTATTTAAACAATGGGATCATCTAGTTACCTTCTCATCTATGACAACTATATTCAACAATTATAAGATATTAGGCTAAAGCCTTTCCTCCATTAAAACTCTATCAGGCAATGATGCTTGAGGAGATGCTGCCAATTTCGCTAGGGCATCTACGTTCTCATTATCCTCTCAAGGGATCTATTATAGTGTCTAGTTTTCCCTTTTAATTTCTATATTTGCTAAGAGATGTTTTACATGATTGACATATTTGAACATGATAGATCTTCTAATTGTGTATTGCCTGAGAAGTTATTGGACAACTAATTGTGAATCATTGTGTATGATGAGGTGCTTAGCTTGAACTTCTTGCATTAGTTATAGTCCATCAAGGCTTCGTATTCTGCAGTGTTATTAATGGCTCAAAATTTTAATCTGACAGCATACTTAATAATGATTCGATTCGGTCCTTGTAGGATTATCCCGGCTCTTACTCCTTCTATACTTAAGGCTCCATCTATGTATATTTTCCATTCTTTTGTTGCCTTGGTTTGTTCGAGCTTTTCTTCCTCGTCCACTAGCTCGACTACAAAATTCGCTAGGACTTGAGCTTTCATGGCCTACCTTAGCTCAAACTAGATATCAAATTCGCAAAGTTTGACTTCCTATTGTGCTATCCGCCCTGAAGTTTCTACCTTTTGTAATATATCCTTAGCTTCGTGGCTGAACTGACCAACTCATAGGCCAACTTCTCCAACACGGGGTAATTCAGTTTGACTCCTTTGAGGACTCTACTAATATAATATATTAATGGATTTTATTCTATTTTGTCTTCTCTGATTAAGACAAAGGCGATCGTGTCCTTGGTTGCTGCTACGTATATGTATAACGACTCGTCCTGCAAGGGACGACTAGGCAAATGAGGCGAGTTAAGGAATGCCTTTAATTCTTTGAAGGCTTTTTGGCTCTCGTCATCCCATTTAAATTTCTTAATGTTCCTCAATGTCATATAAAAAAGCAAACAATGCCAAGTTAAGGAAGATATAAATTGTCCCAGGCCCATGGTCCTTTCATTGAGCTTCTAAACCTCATTAATGGTTTGGGGGTGGCTTCATGTCTATGATTGCTTTGACTTTTTTAGGTTTAGCCTTTATGCCTCTTTAAGAAATCATAAAGCCAATAAACTTTTCAGCTTGAACTCTGAAGGCTCATTTTTCCAGATTAAGTTTCATATTATACTGATTAAAGATTTTAAAGGCTTCTCTCAATGCCTTTGCATGATCTTCAGTTCCGTGGCTTTTTACTATCATATCATCTATGTAGACCTTAATTTTATTTGTTATCTGCCCTTTGAACATGTGATTTACTAACCGTTGGTAGGTGGCTTCTGCATTTTTAAGCCCAAAAGGCATAACCTTATAGTAGAAGGTACTTTTGTAGGCGACATAACTTATTTTCTCTTCATCGAGCACAAACATCATATTTGTTGGCAACTAGTTGATGCATCAATGAAGTTGTATAACTCGCACCTTGCTGTAAAATCAACGAGCTAAACTATGTTAGGCAGAGGGTAACTATCATTTAGGTAAGCTTTTTGTTGAGATCTGTGAATCTACGAATATTCTTCACTTTTTGTTCTACTTTTTTACTAACACAACATTAGCTAGCCAATCTGGATATTATACCTCTCAAATGAAGTTGTCGTGTAACAGTTTGTATACCCCATCGATTATAACTTTCTATCATTCGGGCGTATGGTTTCTTTGTTTCTGCTTGATTGGATTGGTTGAGTTGTTGATGTAGAATTTCGTGAACAATTAATGAGGGATCGATCCTTGTAATGTCTGAAGGAGACCAAACAAATGTGTAGAGTGTGTCTAGGAAAACTGAGCTTATGTCTTTTTCTACTGGTTTTGCAAGCTCTGTACTGATACAGAGCATATGATTTTCCCCTACTGGTAGGGGTTTTAAGTTTGCTGTTGGCACAACATTTTTAGGTGTGTCTTCAGGGATGAAATTTAATGGTTTACCTCCTTAAGTATGTTCATGTATGTTTCTTGTGTTATCTACTGATCACCCCTGATGACTACCTCACCTTGCTCGATTAGAATCTTCACAGTAAGGTATCTAATACAGGTGCATGTTGTCATATCGTAAAGGATCGGTCGCCTAATTATGACATTATAGGTGAAAGGAATGTTCATCACCATCCATATAACTTTGAATTTTTTAGTGATATCTATGTCTCCCAATTTCATGTTTAATTTGATGGATCTCATCATGACTACTTTTGCTCTTTCGAGCTCGGTTAGAGGGGTTCAGATTGGGCATAACTTCTTAAAATCCAGCTCAAGCTCTTTAAAAGTTTTAACAATCATCATATTTATTGAGTTGTCATTATCCTTTAGAATCCTATTAATTAGGAAATTTTCGATCTGGCCATGGACTTGCGTGAGGGGTACTAAGCTTCATATTATCATCTATTAAGGAAAAGTTAATGAGACAAAACATGGGTTTAATGACATTTTCATTTTTGTTTATTGATTATATTTCATGGATTTGTCTTTTCCTTAAGGTGAAACTATTTCCTCCAGTGGCTCCTCCTGCAATAACATTAATTACTCCTGCATACCGTCTGTTATTAGGTCTTTTATCTCTGTGTCCATCTTCTTATAAATGTTCTTATTTGTTTTCTTCTAAGGATGCTCTTTTTTTGAATTGGTTGAGCTTGCCCTGTTGGATCAGTCTCTTGATCTCATTCTTCAAATCTTGATATTATTCTATGTCATGCCCATTATCCCTATGAAAACTATAGTACCTATCTTTATTTTTGGTGGTCGAGCCTCTTAGTGATTGAGGGAAATGGATTCTTTTCTTGACCTTTTGATCCAGAAAAGGACTTTGCTTTTGTTGGCCATAAGTGGGCTATAGTACATAGTCGAACTGTTCCTTGAGTCTTTGGTACCTAACTAGTTCCTCTGTGTTTGGTTCGGTGTTTGTCATTTCTGTTATCTATACGTCTGCTTTCTTCTCTCTTTTTGTACGAACCATAAGAGTAAGTTTGTAAGTTATCATCCAAGTGGATGAATCAGTTACTTCTTTCCATCAACTCATAAAGTTTTAAGGGGGTCAATGTTAAGAGAATTGAAGAGTCCCCGATTTTTGTAATTTCGAATCATTGCATTTACTGCTACTTTGTGATTGAGGTTGTTTACTTACATGGCCACCTTGTTAAATTTAGCTTGGTAATCACACAGTGATTCTCCCTTCTCTTGAACAACCTCATGCAAGTCTAAAGAGGTTTTTACTTGTGGGATAAATGATAAGAATTGAGCTGCAAAACACTATGATAGCTAAGTGAAACTGCGAATCGAGTCATGGACTAGGTCTTGATGCTAGTCTTGCACTACTTCCTCAAGGGTAGTAAGG
The DNA here is from genome assembly GCA_949677035.1 of Omphalea diandra. NCBI lineage: Eukaryota > Viridiplantae > Streptophyta > Magnoliopsida > Malpighiales > Euphorbiaceae > Omphalea > Omphalea diandra. Next base: position 26,570 of record CATIWR010361784.1, read on the forward strand.
AAGATTTTGCAAATGAGGGCATTCGAGCAGTTATAAAGCTCCATCCTAAATTGAAATTTAAGGAAGATTTTGCAAAGGAGGGCATCTGAGCAGTTATAAAGCTCCATCCTAAACCAAAAATTATGAAGGTGACTCTGGGGATCATGATTTAGGGTACCAACAACGCTAGATGCTAAGTTCCTTGGTGTTGCAGAAGTTAAGGTTGGGAGGCTTGTTAGGGGTGTATTGTTTAAAATATTATGCTGGAGGTGAGTTTGTAGGGTTCTTGGATCATTGGGAGAGGCCATGGCTGAAGTTTCGGAAGGTCTGCTATAATAAGTCCATGCTTACCACACTAATAATGTCATGAAGGTTACCAAAATAGTTGGCTTAGGAGGTTTTGATGAGCTTCGACAAGACAACAGAGGTAAGAGAGTGTCTGACTAGTTGCCAGAAACTCACTTTGATACTTAAATAGATAATGTGCTAAAGGAAAGGGGAGTGAGTGAATATAAGTCTAAGAGATACCTGGTGATGTTTCTTATATAGTGTTTAAGGACAGCTATTTCCTAGTTTGGAGTAGGACTTTGATATTTTCCTATTTAATAGTTATTTTTTATGATAATTATTTTTCTGATAAGATATATATTCTGAATAAGAGATAATGATATGGTCTGAGGCCAACACCTATAGATTGAGTAGACAAGTGCATCTATCGAGTGTAGTATAATGTATGAGTATCACGTGTCGATCCCTCAAGGACTAAAAGTACTAGTATTAGCTCTTTATCTATTATTTAATTGACAAATTTAAGTGAATTAACTAACTAATTAAAATAAAATAATTCAACAAACTAGAATAATGAAAATATGAACTAGAGAGTGGGAAAAAGGTGACCAGTATGACAAATGACACTTAAGTATTGAATCCCTCTAAGACTTATTAAAAAAATAATTTTCCAACAATACAATCTAATTCAATGTTTATAGAACTGCGGAAATCCCTTTAGTATGTTAAAGTCCTTCTCAAGATCATTAACATCTAATTCTAGGTTGATTAATTGGAATCTTTTCCTAATTAAAACCCCTAAAATCACATTATAGTTCGTTTGAATTTTACTATTACGTTTGACCCTAATTCAGAAGATTTATGTTATTCTATCTCTAAGGGTACATGCAACTCCTTTCAATTGTGCTAAATATATTCAATAACTTGATTTCTCAATATAAGTTTAAAGAATCAATATTTCAGATATATCAATTCAAGAAAATAAAGAGCAAATACAATTGAATTTCACAAAATAATAAAAAGATTGTATTATCCAAAGAAAATCACAATTCAAAACTTATTTTAGGGTTCATCATACCCAAGTGTCTAACTAATTTAGTTCATAATGTAATTACTAGCCAACATCAAAATAAAAAGAAAATAAAATAGAAAAGTTTTCATGATAAAATCCTTGTATTCTCCAATTCTCTTCAAACTTGATGGTTGACCAATAATTTTTCTCTTGTGGACAGTTTCTTCTCCATAAAAATAAAAATAAACAAAAAGCTTCTCTCTAGAAAAATAAAATAAACAAAAACTTTTTCTTCTTTTTTTTTTTTTTAAGATTTCTCTTCCTCCTATTTATACTCCCCTTAGTCTCCTTCAAAATAGCAAAAATATCATCTTCCACTAATTAGAAAAAAACTAATAAACTTTCCTATTCTGAATAGGACCTGGTGCTTCTACTTCTCCCTATATTCTGCACAGCTCTTTCCAATTTGAATTGGGATTGGACTCAAATTCTATCTAAAAAATATCAGAATTAATCCATGAACTGTCAAATTTTTGTTTGATCGCTGAACTTCTAAAACTGCACAATGCCACTTGAAAAATTCTCATAATTCCTCAATTAGCTCCAATTTTCGGGATTTTCTATAAAATTTATAAAATACAAGCCAAAAGTGAGACATCATTTGGTATTTTGCAAATTAGACTCAATTAACAATAAAACTAACTCTAAAAATACTAAAAATAAAGAACTATCAAATTTCTCCACACTTAGCATTTTGCTTGTCCTCAAACAAAAATACTAAGCTAACGAAAAAAAATAACAAAAAAACTCAAAACAAAACAAGAAAAACACTAAGCACAAAACTCATAAGGACTAACACAATTGACTCATAAACACATTTCATCCCCTTATCGACATCATAACAAATCGAATTAATCGGGCTATGCGAAAAACTCATAAATTCTCAAACTTGCAAAAATTGTGTTCTAGCATACTTATTTAATCATAACTACTCCTAAATCAAATACATCAAAGATTATCCATCCACAAACTAAAAAAAAAAAAACACATTCATTTATCAAGTTTCGCACAACGTACCCCTCATTTCAAGTGTTTAAAGGTTAGTGTATGCTCTTATTGTCCAACAAATAGCCTAAAAGCCTACCATAAGCTTTAGAATAAATCACTTTTCCATCACTTAAATTCAAATACAAGCACAAATTAAAAAGGTTTTTCTTTTGGTTGTAATAGGGTCTTGGTAGAGGGTAGGTGTTTTTAGCCAAGTGGGCTACAAAAAAAATTGATCATGCTTACTAAATACTCTTTCAAATCAAACTCACATGATCTCTCAAGAACAAATCTCACACCCAAAGCGTAATCTCACTCTCATGGACCTTAAAAACAATAAAAATTTTAGGCACTTACTTGATATCTTTTGCAAAATAGAATTGAACTGTTTTGATAAAGAAATACATTATTTTCTTCCTCTTTTATTTCTTTGAACTTCTTTTTTTCTTTCTTCTTTTTTTTTTCTTTTTTGATTTGATTTCTTTCTCTTTTTTTTTTTTTTTTTGACTTTTTGTTTTTTGAGAGGAAGAAAGAAGAGTTATTATAAAATTACACAAGGTAACAATTCAAAAATCAAGCAATTAATCAAATAATATTCTCCCATTCCCACCTTAAAGAATAAAATGCTCAATCCCATACTAAAAATTTCTCATTAATTTCATGAAACAACCCTTTGTAAATGTAGAAACCAAATCTCATCCTAAAACAAACATGATCAATTTAATATTTTAAGGGACTAGACTTCATTGGCGAGCTAAATATGGTATTATAATAAATAAAATAGGGTTCTTGTAAGCTCAATATGGCTCACTAAATGGATAAAAGAGTGGATAAAGAAAGAAAAAGGAGCAAATGACTAATCCTAAATTGACTTAATCATTTTTATGTTTGTATTCGATAATGTAGTCTCAAAACGATAACAAATCAAGTTCTAGAGACTTTAGCACTTTTTATGGACTCACTCAACAAGGAATTCACAAAATTAAATACATTACAAGGAAATATGCTCAAACCTTTTTTTGTAGTGTAAAAAATGAATTTTAATTTTTTTTAAGAATTTTTCAACTTTCAAACCTTGAAATTTTCTTTAAAGATAGTGATAATTAAATATATATGGTAGAAAACAAGGTTTGCAAATTAAGAAAATGAATTCAAGGCATAACTAGATATTTTTTGCCAAACTAAGATGAAAATGAGGAAACTACTAAGTAAATAACGAGTCATTCACACAATAAAACAAATAAAACATAAAAAAATTTTATAAATGAAGAAAGTAAAATAAAATAACAACAAAATTATCAAACAATACAAACTATCACCCACACTTAAGACACATTATCCTCAATGTGAAGGAGAAACTTTTAGCACTACAAAACCAACAAATAGCAGGCTAAAGAAAAGAAAAAACAAAAACAAAAAGAATAAAGGAATTATAAAACTTCTCTGAAATCTCAAGGTGCAACAGATGGAGGCGGAAGGTGTCAGTCAGACTGAGAGTGAGGTCATGCAGGGAATTGATAGGGATTTGGTTGCAAAATAGGAGAGTTGTAGCTGCAAAATTATTTACTTATTATTTTTTTGAATATTTATTTTATTATTAATATTTATTTTATTATTTTTTATTTTTTTAAGAATTCTCCTTGTGCTTCTGAATGCACGTGTGTATTGAGAATCGTACTGGGATAATTCTGCTCTCGGAGAGCAGCCCATGTGTGGTTCTAATTGCACACATGTGCGGCTTGGACAACATAAATACCACCACAAAAGGATTAAAATCTCTTTGTGCGCATTCATGCACAAGTGTGCAGCAGAAACTGCACTTGTGCTGAAAGTTTTTTTTTTTTTTATCACAATGGGATTTTAAAACCCTTTGTGCATATTTACACACAAGTGTGTGGTTAAACGCACACCTTTGGACCCCTTTTTTAAAAAACAAATTCTTACAAAAACAAAACAAAATAATAAAAATCACGTTAATTAAAATTCATACAACAAATTAAATTTTTCAAAATTTGGATTTTATTTTATAGTTTTTTTATTTTTTATTTTTCATTTTTATTTTTATTATTTTATTTTTATTTTTTGAAAAGAGTAAAAACCACAATGAAATTTTTAAAAAAATGAGACTAAAACAAAAAGGGTAAAATGAAACGAAAAAAATTTGGCTAAATTAATAGATATAAAGTATTCATAATATTTTAGTCCCCGACAACGGCGCTAAAAACTTAATACGGTTCGAGGCCAACACCTATAGACCGAGTAGACAAGTGCATCTATCAAGTCTAGTATAGCGTAAAAGTATCGAGTGTCGATTCCTCAATGGCTAAAAATATTAGTATTAATTTTTTCTCTATTATTTAACTGACAAATTTAAGTGAATTAATTAACTAATTAAAAACTAAAATAACATAATGCAACAAATTAGAATAATGAAAATATGAACTAGAGAATGGGAAAAAAATGACTAACATGACAAATGACACTCAAGTATTGAATCCTCCTAAGACTTATTGTAACGACCATTTTCATTTACAAAACTCATAACATTCATATCCAAAAAACATATATATAAATGTTTCATTCATTATACATGCACAATCAAACATGTATTTAATGTACATATATGTTAACTATTGTTTAAGGCTAGTGACTATAACTGGTTCCTATCTAAATATATGTACATGACACAAGAAAAGAGAGACTTGGAATTTGGCCGACGACATGTAGTCTATGAGTCTCAATGCAAAACCCTAAGCATCAAAATGTTCAATCTTATGTTTCAGTATCTGAAAAAAATTTGCGATTTGGTGAGTCGTTACTCAAAGAATAAAAACAATAGTCAGATTCTTATGGCACAACCAACATAAGAATATCATCAGGATACATTACAAGTATAATAATTAACTATGCCAGTGCAAGTGCAATAGATTTATTTTTGTGTTGTGACCTTGCAAGGCAAACATTGCTCTTGAAAATTCATGTGATTCAAGTGACATTTGATTTTGCTGGCCAGCATATAACAAGTGAGCAATTTGATCAATAACATGTGCCAATGGGACATATTAGTCCATCTTCCACATGATTTGTAAGTGTTTGACAAGCCAGTCACAACGTCTTTTTAGTTCTATATGCAAGTGTTCATAATAATGGTAAACCAAGTAATCATTGAGAGCATATAATTCTCACTTGACTTGTATTCATATGTAAAATGTAACAATTCAATCACATATACAAGTAACAGTACATAATCATATCATACAATTATCACACATATACACATTAGAATCTAATCATCGTTTTTACTCACCTTTTGATGTAACCAACCTTTACGGTAGGTTTGGTTCTCTCTCTAAGGCTTCCTCAAAGTGTTGAGATCCTAACATTTGATACATACATGGTTATAAGTATGCCAAAAATGTTTATGAATGCTTGGTATGCAACTATGGCATGATCTATGCAAGTGGACTTAGTGTTTATGCATGTTTTTCGTTATATGGCAACATGAGCTTGCTACACTCTCATAACAATAATTCTAGATATGTTTATCCAAATTACTTGATTCTTTTTTTTAAAAATAAACTAGACACATAAATGATACAACTTATTCAAATTTCAGGTGAATATAAGATACACAAAAAATGAGGTGAATTTTTGAATTTTGCTCTGTATCAATGTCATCTCAGTCTGAGTAGGTTTTACATTCTTGGGTATATCTTAAATTGTACAAAGAAAATTGCAAAACTGATTTACCAAAAGTTACACAACACATAAAGGAACATTTTGCATGTTACTCATTGTCTAATTCAGTGAATAAAATCACCAAAACAAATGACCAATCTTAGGGTGAGCAGATTTTCAACATGGTGATAATCAGTCATAATGAAGGGACAATATCTCAACAACCATACCAAATTTGGCAACAATATTTTAAGTCATGCAGATAATATATAAATATAAAACTTTCAAGTTTAACACATCACCAAATTCATAGTCTCTATTTATCAAATTCTTGAAAAACAAAATTAAAAGACAGGTGAGGTTTCATCTGGGTACAGGATCAGTCAATATCAATGAGACATTTCTCTTTCCACACAACAAATCAATTCAAATTGCTTTACAGATGTTTATAGGGGATATAGCCCTACAAATTTCATGTTTTACACTTTGTCAAAATCAGAACATAAGGCTATCAAAATATAACAAAACAGAAAGACTAAGGTGATTTCGGTTGGTTGTGAACTAGCCCTAATGAAGGAGCCATAACTCCTCTTACACACACCAAATCAAACAAAATTGTTTGATATGCATTTAGATGAGCCATAAAGCTACAACTTTCATATTTTGTACTTTCTCTAATTCCTCTTCTAGGGTTATGAAATAATGGGTACAAAATTATGCTCTAACAATAAAATCAACATAATCAACTCTTATTCTTTTGAATTTCAACTTCCATCCAAGAGTTCTACCTCAAATACCCCATAATTCTCACTAACCATGCATGATTAACGTGTCATGAGGAGTTAATTTCATTTTAGAAGAAGATAAATTAACTTACCTATTGTCTCAGAACCAGAAAACCTTAGGCTTCCTCCTTAGGCAGCTCACTCTTCTCTATCTCCTTCTTCTTTTTCTTCTTTCCTTTCTTTCTTCCTTAACTCTCTCTTTCTTCTGTTGTACCTCAAGTCTAAGCTCTGTATTATGATCTTAAAGGGTCAAAAATTCCACTTGTAAACCTATTGTAACAAGACAACATCATGGTGTTGCATTCCTATTGGTTGGAAGTCACTTTCCTCTTTTAGTCCCTCTTCTTTACTCTTTAAGCACCTTCATCTATCTCCTAATTCCTAGATGCTCCTTATACTTTTAAATAAGCTCTATAACACCATTATTTATGATACTATAATATGCACACAACATAAAACAATTTGTCATGCAACTATACAAACATTACATATATGTTCAAGTGTCCCAAATGCCATGGTGCATGTGTCATCATCATGTTTATCCAATTCATGTGTCTAAATGATCATTTATCCAATGCATATGTTCATGTGGGATTTCATATCATTTATGCAATGAATATGTTTATGTGATAATGCCAATGAATGTGGATGAGGATGTTACACTTATTAAAAAATTAATTTTTCAATAATACAATCTAATTCAATATTTATGAAACCGTGGAAATCCCTTTAGTATGTTAAAGTCCTTCTCAAGATCATTAACATCTAATTTTAAGTTGATTAATTGGAATCTTTTTCTAATTAAAACTCCTAAAATTGCATTATAGTTCTTTTGAATTTCACTATTAGGTTGACCCTAATCGGGAAGATTTATGTTATCATATCTCTAGGGGTAGATGTAACTCCTTTCAATTGCTCTAAATTTATTCAGTAACTTGATTTCTTAATCCAAGTTTAAAGAATTGTAAGACAACAATCAATATTTTCAGATATATCAATTCAAGAACAAACACAATTGAATTCCATAAAATAAAGAAAAAAATATATTATCTAAAGAAAATCATAATTCAAAACTTATATTAGGGTTCATCATATAAAGTGTCTAACTAATTTAATTAATAATGGAATTACTAACCAACATCAAAATAAAAAAAATAAAATAGAAAAGTTTTCATGATAAAACCCTTGTATTCTCTAGTTTTCTTCAAACTTGATGGTTGACCAATAATTCTCTTTTTGTAGAAAGTTTCTTCTCTAGAAAAATAAAAATAAACACAAAACTTCTCTCTAGAAAAATAAAATAAACAAAAACTCTTTCTTCTTTTTTTTTTAAAGACTTCTCCTCCTTCTATTTATATTTCCTTAATCTCTCTCAAAATAGAAAAAATATCATCTAACAATTAGGAAAAAAACTAATAAACTTTTTTATTTTGAATATGACTTTGTGCTTCTAATTCTCACTATATTTTGCACGGCTCTTTCCAATTTAAATTGAGATCAGACTCAAATTATGTTTGAAAAATATTAGAATTTATCCCTAAACTATTAAATTTCTGTTTGGTCCTTAAACTTTTGAAACTCTATAATTTCACCCGAAAAATTCACATAATTTATCCATTAGCTCAAATTTTTTGAATTTCCTATAAAATTATAAAATATAAGTTAAAAGTGGGATATCATCAATTATTTTTTCAAATTATACTTAATTACCAATAAAACTAACTCTAAAAATTATTAAAAATGAAGAACTATTAGATAATATTTTTATTTATGATGAACTATGAATTAGGTATATCTAAGCCATATTTTCTTACATTTTTATGAGTTTTATTATGAATCGAGCTGGCCTTAATCTTTATTAGGCCGAATTTATATTAATTTAGGTGGTATCTATTTCAAACTGCGTGAAGGGTAAAATCCCAATTAGTTTTAATACGAACTGTGGGAAATTCATCGAGTTTTTGATATTTCATCCACAGTTTATTGAATGAAAACACTTAAGTCCACTAAATTTGGGCCACATCCATTGCTATCAAGGAGCAGTCGCTCGAATCAGCAGCCGGCGGCATTGCTTCTCATTATTGTCTGGTGTCTCTGCTGCGTCTTCAATATCGCCATCGCCAAGAGCAGGTAGCAACCTAATCATTCTATCCCTTTTCATTAATCTACTGAACCAATCTTCTATTTTCCGCTCCTCTTTCGTACATAAAACTACTTTGTGTTAAAAACAAAAAAGGCGAAACCTTTTTACATGGCATTACCGTCTCATTCTGACTCCGTCGAAGATATATTTGAATCGTCGCTTAATCTAGAGGATACCCACATCAAAGAAGGCTACGAGGAAGGATACAATGATGGCCTAATCGCTGGAAAAGAAGAGGCTCGACTAGTGGGCCTCAAGACTGGTTTCGAGATAGGCGAGGAGCTTGGCTTCTACCGGGGCTGCATCGACGTCTGGAACTCCGCCATTCGGGTCGACCCGAATGGCTTCTCCGCCCGGCTTCATAAGTCCATTAAGCAGATGGAAGAGTTGATTGACAAATACCCGATGATGAATCCTGAAGATGAGAGTGTGGAGCAGATTATGGATAGTTTGAGGTTGAAGCTTCGGGTTATAAGAGCGGGTTTGGGTTTGAAATTGGAGTATGATGGGTACCCCAAACCCAAAGATGTTGAGTTTTAATTATTTTTTTTCGTATAATAGGGATTGTTTTTAGTTTTTATTTTACCCTATGGTAACTACTTGTTTTCTTCTTAGGTTATCTCAGCTTGGTTTTCTCAGTGGCTCTTTCAGCATTTCTTTTGCTAAAGATTGTAATTTTTTATACCTATATGCTAGAAAGACGATAGTTTTATGTTCTGTTTAAGAAGAAAATATGTTTCAATTTTTGTTTTCCTGTTGGGTATTTTTGCAGATGGTGATAAGACTGTAAGTCCTAATATATACCATTAAGAATCATTATATAGCTAAGATAGCATTGGGACTGATTTTACAAGTAGAAACTAACTCGAGTTGTATGTCTGTTGGCATGGTAAGCTTATAGCAATTTGAGTTGGTTTTCCTGATCAATCTGCTGAATATTTTGTAGCATGGTGGGGACTGTCAAATTCAAATGCCACACCTGGTTGCAGCTAGTATCCTTACTATAGAAAGAGTCTTTATGTTGGGTCTTCTATTATTCTGAACCTAGAAACCAAATGTAGTGCGAGTTTGAGAATCAGAAATCCAAGAATTTCAGATATTGTGTTATAGCGATGACAAAGTTAATTTATAGAGATATGAACTAACTTCATAGAGATCCTGCATCCAGCTTAATTTTCTTCTGAAGTTTTCATGTGATGTTTTTTCTTTATTTTCACCTTCTCCTATGTTTGAAATTTTTGGCTCAATTTGCTCTGCATTTCTGTGTCGTATGAATATTTCTATGAAACCTTTTGCTTCTGCTATATGGTTAACTGTAGTTCCCTGGAATTATAACCACAAAATTCTTGGTGTGATTTGAATCATCTCAGTTATCTATTTGTGCAACTTGTAAAGGGGTGCTAGGGGGAGAAACATGTTGAATTGGGCTCTTGCTTGCTGCAAGTTGTACATGTCTGAAAGCTGAAATACAGCTGCACTGGACTCAATTGAAAGAGCTGCGAAGCTATTCCCTCAAGCACCTATTGTCAACAAGTTTGAGGATGCAGCCTACAATAGAGTTGGGTATACTCTAGTCTCAAGTTTGGATAGAAAGTCATCTCCAGATTCATGTCCTATGAAGAGTGTTGTGCTTGCCATGGTGAAAACTGCTTTTGAAGCTATTGACCTTGAGTTGCATTGTGGAAGTCATCCCAGGCTTGGTGTTGTCGACCACATTTGCTTTCATCCTTTAGTATGTGCTTCTTTGGACCAAGTGGCAGAGGTAGCAAAGTCCTTGGCTGTAGATGTTGGCTCTAGTCTTCAAGGTTTGAGGCTTTTTGGCTCTTTGAAATTTTAGTTCTACCTAGTAGTAGACTAGGCAGAAAAATGCTTTATCGAAAATAATCTTGTTCTTCCACTAGGCTGGATGACAAAGTCTAGATTCTGCATTGAGAGCTTTGTGAAAACGATCTGGTCCTTCCACTTTTGATGTGTCACATTTCTTTTTTCTCAGTAGCTTTTTGAATTATATAAGTTAAACTGATGGTTAATTCAACCACAAGTATATTACTGAATCCAGTTGTTTGGATATGGTAATACCATCAAGCACTGTCATCGTAAATCACTTGAAGTACTTAGATTCAATGGGAATCAGTTGTCATAACCTTTGAATTTAGCCTTAGTTCCTTGCAAAATGTAGTTACTTACTAAGGTTCATTTGTCTTTGTTTTATGTGGACATATTATCTTTGTTGTGCTGTGTCCACACCTCGTATTTCAAAATTGTTTATTAGGCATTTGGAAATCCTTTGAACAGTTAAGCAAATAATGTGAATTTTGCATTCGGTTCCGAGCTTTATAACTTCGATCCAAATGCAGGAGAGATGATTGGATGAAAATCTAATATGGTGATTAAGATAGTATTCATTTTTAAGCTACTGATCTTCGTGCAATATTTTCTATATTTCGTCCATTGTTGGAACCGTTTGTATAAGAATGTATTTGATTTCTGTATCACTAGTGATTCTGGAATATAGCTTGCAGTCCCTACATTCATATGTGGAGCTGCCCATGAACAACAAAGAACACTCTACTCAATCAGAAGACAACTGGGTTATTTCAAGCCGAATTCTGGAGACCAATGGACTGGGGGACTGAATTCAGAGTCCTTGCCAATAAAGCCAGATGAAGGTCCAGCTCAAGTGACTCGAACAAAAGGCGTGGTTGTAATTGGAGCAACCCACTGGGTTGATAACTACAATGTCCCTGTGTTCTCTACTGATATCGGTGCTGTTGGTAGAATTGCAAAACGAGTTAGTGGGAGAGGAGGCGGACTGAGTTCAGTACAAACAATGGCTCTGGCACATGGTGATGATGTAATTGAGGTTGCTTGTAACTTGTTGGAACCAAGTAAAGTAGGAGGAGAAATAGTTCAGCAAGAAGTTGAGAGGCTTGCACTGGAAGAGCTATAACTGTGGGGAAGGGATATTTTACTGATTTCTCGCAGGAAAAAATAATTGAAAGTTACTTGAACTTGAGTCCTCTATCGTAACCACAAGAAATATATTATTTCCTTTGTCCATTAAAAAATTGTCGTTTGTAATTTTTTACATTATTTAAAAAAATATATTTAATACTTTAACAACTTATAATTCATAATATATGTCCTTAATTATATTTAATGAAAAAATAAATGTACTTTCCTAATGAGGGTAAATTAGGAAATATAATTATAGTTAACGAAAGTAGGCATATATTTTGGGATATGTAAAAAAAAATAGTAAATAATTTTTTTGAAATGTGTAAAAAAGAATAATGAATAATCTATTTCAAACGAGTAAAAATAGTGGATAATCTTGTTGAGATATGTAAAAAAGAAAAAGTGGATAATCGGTTTGAACCAAAGTATCATTTTTCATTTTTGCTCTGCCTTCGACATTTTATCATTTTTGGGCGGTCTTATATGTATGTGGCAATTGATATCAGAGCATGTGTTGAATAGACATTTGACCAATGAAGTTAAGTTGGGCCCTATTGAACTTTTTAAAAAAGTTTAGGGACTAAAGTGGCCATTTTTCGCAACATTCATTATTTTATCTTGAAAAATGCTCATCCATCTAGATCGGTGGAATAATCGTGTCTAATATCTGATATTTTATAATTTTTTATAGATAATTAATTAATTTGTTTCAAAGATACTCTTATTTAAAACTCCTCTTTTTAATGTTCTTTTGTAAATAATCAATGTAATTATTTATATTTTTTTATTTTCACTTAAATATATATTTGTAGAAATCTATAAATAATAATTAGAAAAAAATTAATTTAAGAGTAGTTTAATCTTTTATATATTTAATAAACACAATCTTAATTAGCGCGAGAAAACTTCAAAGAGATCTAATTTGGCGAAGGAAATATACTATTATGGAAATGTAGCGAGACTCGGATACATTACATAAGCAAAGGCGGCGCCAGAACTAAATAGCGAGTCGTAAAACTTTTGTTGTTTGAAGTTAGGGAACGGAGATTACAAAATTCCGCTTAGTAGCTCAACTGGGTTTCGATTCATTATTGATAATTCGATACTTTTCATCTCAGAAATTGAATGCACGGTCATTGACAGTTTCATATCTCATAGATTCATGCTGTTTGACGCTAAAATCTGCTCAATCTGTATCTAAGAAGGTACATTGTGGAACCCAGAAAGATCAGACTCCACACGTACCGTGCGGTCGGCTACGGCCTTTTCTTTAGCAAATCTCTCCAGAGTCGCACTAATATCACTACTCTCTTCTTGCTCTTTCAAGTCACTATATCATGTTTGTCTGTTGCTATATGAAGTAATAATTAACAGAACAAATCCTAGCTAAAACCAACAAATTTCGACAACTACTCATTTTCTTTCTTTTTCTTTTTCCAGGTTGCTGCCCAAAAATTTGCTGGTATAGATAAGATAAAGTGTTTCTTCTGCCTTTTAATAAGTTTGAGTTTGATTTACTTATTTCAATCGGCATTTGGTTGCTGAGAAAATACGAGAAATCTGGGATAGCAAATAGTAGTTGTTGATTTTGAGCTTTTGAGAGTGCAATTGTATGGAAACCTAATTGCTAATATATATTTCCACTTCAAATCCTTTTTCCCTGTTCTTTTCAAAATTTTTATGATGATCAATTTTCTAAAATTTCCCCTCATTTCTAGGAATTTCTAGGGTTTTGCATTGGATCCAATCAATTGGACTGATGGACACTTAGTCTCTTTTGCAAACCAACTTTTTAGGACAAGTCTAAGAGATTTTTATTGGTGTAAGACTTTAGTGGAGAACATGGCTGGGAATTCATTCGCCCAAGTTTCAATATGCCCTGCTATGGTATCTTCATCATTGGTTATTGAACCCCGTGGTTGTTCCAACTTCTTGCCCAATATTCCATAAGGCTGAAGAAGCAGTTCGTGTGGGTGAGGGCTATGTCTGCATATGCAGGATATAGCCAAGTGCAATCATCATCTTCTTCTTCTTCAGAGAGAAAGAATCCACTTGCAGTTGTTTTGGAGGTTCCTCAAAGTGCTTGGAAGCGAACGTTAAAGCCATTGAGTGATTTTAGGTTTGGAAGGAGGAGTATTTGGGAAGGTGGGGTTGGGTTATTTCTTGTGTCGGGTGCAGTACTTCTTGCATTTAGTATGGCTTGGTTGAGGGGGTTCCAGTTACGTTATAAATTCAGAAAGTATATGGCTGTATTCCAGTTTGCTCAAGCGTCTGGTATTTGTACTGGAACCCTAGTCAGGATTAGAGGGGTAACTGTGGGTAATGTCATCCAAGTTAATCCTTCCTTGAAAAATATTGAAGCAGTTGTTGAAGCATCCATTGGACTTTGATTTAGTGCCTGTTCTGTCTTGACACAAAGTTGTACTGATTCATGTAGTTTATACTTACTTTATTTGTTGATTTATGTTTTATAGGTTGAAGATGATAAAATAATCATACCCAGAAATGCATTGATAGAGGTGAACCAGTCAGGTCTTCTCATGGAAACGTTGATTGATATTACACCTAGAGATCCAATTCCATCCCCTTCTGTAGGACCTCTTGATGCTGAATGTGTTAAAGGTCTAATTGCATGTGATAGGCAAAAATGAAGGGATACCAAGGGGTTAGTTTAGATGCATTGATAGGAATATTCACCTGTATAGGATGTGAAATGGATTGGTGTTGCTAAGAGTTATTCATTAGCTAAGCGTGTTGCTGCTGCTATTGAAGAGGCGAAACTACTGCTTACAAAGGTATAATTTGCGCTTCTTATGTTTTGTTTTCGCTTTTAATTGATAATAGGTCATCATACCTGCATTATTGAGGTGAACAGCATTCTCACTCTTGCAAATGTCAAGGGTTTTTTAAAATATAGTCTTCATCAGTAACAAATTAACAATCACCTGCTGGCTTGGAGTTGTTACGTTAAAAATATGTTGTTGAGGGCCAATGCAATTGAATAGCTTATGGAGGCATCCAGTTAAAATTTCAAATGGTAGACTGTTCATGAATGCTACTTATCTACAATGATGCACGGGTTTAAGCATTATATTAGCAAAACCTTGAGAAATTATATATTGATTATTGAATTAGATGTTCAGAAACCTACTTGTCAGTTGTAACTTGCATTTGTTTTAAGATGGATCAGCTGCATAGGAAAAACTAGTGTTAGCTTTTGGTCTTGGTAAAATTAAATGTATTATTTGTTTTTTTTATGAGTGTTTAATTAGTGATTATCTTGAGTGCATTAGGCTATGGCATGTGAAGGTACTATTTGAACAGAAGTTTAAAAGGTGAGATGCAATTTCCCTTTTTTTTTTCAGTGCAATTATAGATCAGGATTGTTTTATTGCTATTCTCTATTGCATCATGATTGTTAATATGTTGAAACTTTTAATAATTCAAAGCAGGTTTTGCACGTCTTCAATTATCTGTGTATTCTCTATTCCATACATGTGTCAAGCCTGTTTAATCAAATTTGTTCCACATCAATTCTTAAAATGTAATGTATACTCATGCAATCTTTGGTTTTGTTGTAGTGATATCTCAGATCAAGGAAATGGCTGAAGATGTTCAACCTTTGCTATCTGAGGTTCGTGATAGTGGTCTCCTTAAGGAGGTTGAGGCTTTGACCAGAAGCCTAACACAAGCCTCTGAAGATTTAAGGTGAACAGTACGACCTCCTTTCATAACCAGCTAGATTTTAGATGTCTTCATTCCTCTCTGGAAAAAAAAAAAAAAAAACATACATTAAAAATAAACATGCACACATTTCATGACTATACAAAACTTCTATGAGATTGGGGCAGTGTTCAAACTAAGATGAACAATGTTTTGCTTAGCTATGTTAAAGCTTGAAGGTCGTGAAATGTAGGCACAGTAGCAACACTTACACCAGGTCAAGAGGTGCTTTTAACAAATAAGTTGGTGTCAGATGCTTAGAGGTCAGAGCAGGCTAGTGGCCAGTCCTGAAATGAATTAGATGTGACCCCACCCTTAATTGGCTCATTTTTGGGTGCCATCCTACCCTTTCTAGACTCAGGTTTACACTGGCCTGTGGCATTCTTGTACAAAGTGCATATAGAAGTGATAACCTGCAGCCTTACATCATCTGATAACCATAAAACATAAACATTCAGATCCATATTTGACTCACTTTTATCAAATCTGAAGTGACACCTCTGTCAAACCAGTTCAACCGTGAATCATGATGACAAACAGTTTGGTTCAAATAAAAAACTCAATAAGCAAAAGAACCATCCAAACAAACCGCATGAACTGTGAACGAAACTGCACAATTTAAATTCATAAAAATAAAACAATTATAAATTTTTTTTTGAAAAATATTGATTAGTTTTGTATTATGAAATATTTGTCTTTTAGATAAATAAGTATATCTAGTGATGATGATGGCTATGATTTTAAACAAAGACATGGTTTTCACATTGTATTTGTTATTATTTTGTAAACTTATTGTTATTACTATTCAATTATTATTATTATTATTAGAAAAATCACCAGTTCAACCAAAAGTAAACGGTTGAACAGATTGAGCCTAAAACTTTTATCTTGATGGGTGGGATGGCCAGAAGGAGAGGAAAGCAGGGGTTTGAAGTCCTATTTTATTGAAGAGGCAAGTACAATCATGGAGCTATTGGTTTGATGGTCTTAACCCCACTAATATTTTTTAGCACGTGTGATGCATGTGATAAATTTCAGAAAACAAAAATGGGGTAATCAATAAACAATGAGGATAAATTTAATCGGAAGCACACAATTGAAGGCAATTTTAATTTGTCAAAGTAATAATCTTTTTGAATACAAAAAGTGATTGTGGATTTGATACCGTATATGAGGGTAAATCCTTCTATTAACAATTCAAACAGAAAAGAATTTATTTGTTTTTGTTGTTCATGGAGGATTTGAATTAATTCAAATTGTGAAAGGATATATTACATCTTGAATGAAAAGAATATATTGGCTTATTTGTCATGATTTTTTATGTTTAATAACTTAATGTTGTATTTTCTTATATTAATAGAATTATAAATTTAATCAATTACTAAAACTTATAATACTTGTTCTTTAAAAAAAAAAAAAAAACTTATAGTACTTGTAAGTCTTTTCTTCAGGCTATTTTCTTATTAAAGTTAAAGTTTATAGTTTTATTGTTATTATTTAATCATATTTAATACCCAAATTAAAAGTTAAACTATGAATCTTTTTATCCATTCAAATATTCTCTCCAATTTGTGCTTTTATATTTAGTATAAATATAGATGTACAAAGCTCAATTAATGATTGTTACCCTGAGACTTTCCAGTAATGTTTACTCCACTTAGCTGCTTATCTTAAATCTTCTTGTTACATACTGATGCAGTCTGGTTGTATTGTGCTTATAGAAATGTTGGTCATTATCTCTATCCAGACATTGTATCCTCTATAAACATAGTTGATATCAATGTGGTAAAAGTTTAAATGTTTTTTCCAAAGTCTTGGGCTGTAAAGTTGAAAGTTAGTATATCTTTTGCTACTTTCACTTTGGATGAAATAGCAGTTTGTCTCTTTAGCGACTGTGTAACATAAAAAACACTTTGTCTTTCACATGGGATTTATTTTCACTAGTCAAATTGGTGTTGTTTTTACTTTTTTGTAAGTTTGTTTTTTTTTTTTTTTGGATTAAACTAACAGAAACAATGTCATTCAACATTTCTCTAAATGATCTTTTCTTTTTCTTTCCTGACAGAAACTGCCATTCAACATCAATAATGATTTTTTTTTATCTTTCCTAACAGTGCTTCTATCAGAAAAGCTTTCAATAATGTTCAATGTTCTGTTGGAATGTAAAATTTTCAATGATTTTCTAAATTTTTCATGCATAGCTGTCATTCGCCCAGTTAAAGGCTTTTATTATAAGAGAGCTTTATCGATATGCTTCAAAATGCTTTATGCTTCTCTAGGAAGCCTTGGAGTGGAAATATGTAATTGAATGCAGAGGTATGACAATATTAATGCAGTGGATTTTTCAAATGATTAGAAATGGTTTTGTTGATGGTTAGCATTTACATGTAGATGTTAATATTTGATTAGAGCAAAATTTCAAGTGTTGCAAGAAACAAAATTGATGCTCTCTTTGAAAACCAAGGAGGACCAAGTGTCTCTCAAACTCATTCATTGTAAATCACAATTTTAATTTTCTTTCTGCAGAAGGGCACATACATCAATTATGACTCCAGAGAACTCTGAGTTGATTCAGAAGTCCATTTATAGTCTGATATTTACTTTGAAAAACCTTGAGGTGAGATGCTGATCCGAGTCTATCCACTGTTGTTGTTGTAATAATGAATTGTTTCATCTGTGAAGTTATTTCTTAGTTTGTTTTCTTCAACCATATTAGAATATAAGCTCTGATATTCTGGGATTGACGGGTGATGAAGTTACAAGACAACTTGAAAGCACTTATCAAGTCTCTCAGATGGATGTTATTAAAACGCGTGGAAGGTGAAAATAGCATGATAAATTGAGAACTTGATTGAAGGCGGGAAATGGTTTCCTTCATTATCATAGACTGGAGAAACCCACTGGATTTTGGTTGCATGGGTCCGTGTTAGAGGTGCTCATGGCATTCTTTTTAATGAAGTTCAGCGGGATGTTTTTCTTAAACCTATTCAGAAGTGAAGGGAAGAAACTTTTCAATAGAAGCTCGCTTGTTATAGAACGTACACATGAATAGCATAATTATGACCGTTTGATTTTATCCGATCCCCTGAATAACACGTCAGCTTCATCTTTTTCGGATGCGGTGAGGTCATAGCCTTTTTCATAGGCTGTCATGTATATATAGCTTTTGTCTCTTTGTATTCTCCAATACAAAAATACTTGTTTTGGTCATTATCAAATTATAACATAGTTTTTTCGTCTTTTCTGTGAAGTTCAAGTGAGTGAAAATATGTCATGGGTATTAGGTTTCAAAATAATAATAATAATAAGGAATGAAAATATGTCAAGGTTTTTCTTTTTTCTCAACTTTAAAAAGAAAATGTTGGGTTATATTAAGTTTTATTGTTTCAACAAAATTAAAAATTTTATATGATTTAATTATAGAAATTTTTTTCAAATTTTTGTTGGATATTCAGCTATATCTATGTGATAATTATATCAATAATAATGAAATTGGTTGATATTATGAAATTTGTTAATATTATGAAAGTATGAGATTATCGGCACCATAATTTAGTTCTGAATAGTCTGTCATATTTTAATCAAATTAATTAAATGAAGTCCATTTGACTGGTGGCTCAAAAAGAGCCACATCCAATCTTTAAGATCCAAGTTACAAATGATATATTTTCTCAAAAAAAAAAAAAGTTATGTATAATATAAAGTGAAGACTTAACAAACATGAAAATAAGTGGAATGATGAAATGTGCAATTCACATTTTATAGGGAAGCACCATAAACAAGGAATCTGTTGAGTTAATTAAGAGTTTGTAGGAGATCATATATATAACAATTACAGATTACTATTCAAATATCAGACAAACTGTCAAATTTCATGAGTTTTATATTTTAGTTTTATGTTTACGAATTTGTAGTTATCGATCAATACGATTTTCTTTTGTTTCTCAAGCTCAATATTTCTCAAACTTTTTTTTTTCTTTATTTATTTTCAAGGCCTCATAGTTAACTTGAGTGAAATTGTCCAATAATTAATAATTGGAGAAAAATATTACAATCATTTTTTTCTCTATATAATTTTCCATCCCATGATTTATGTACCACATAAATAATAACAATAAATTAACTGAGCCTCAACATTAATTACGATATTTATATTAATTATGAATTTTTTTAACATGAAATAGAAATTTCATTAAAAATGAGAAATTTATAAGAAATATAATATATAATAACAAGCTCAATTTGAATAATAAAAAATTAAAATGTTTGCAATAATTATGTAAAACACAATAAACTCTTTCAAAACCAATACTCAATAAAAACTCACAGTTCTATATTTACACTAAGATAACACCTCTAAGTAATGATTGAGCTAACTTCAGATTTGCTAGTAAAATGTTTTTTTTCCGCATAAAACTCACTATAGAGGGAGCAAAACAAGAATAAATCCTAGATCTAAATGAAAAATTACTTATTTAAAGGATCATATGCTTAAAAAAAATAGTGAGGAAAAAGAGGAGAGAGGAAATGATGACAAAGATAAAATAGGAATACAACAGCTAACTATATTGTTTTTCTTTAATAATTAAATGGATCTTTTTAATAATTTTTCATCTTTATCAATTATATATTTATCAATTATATATTATAGTAATATAAAATTAAAATTTATATAATATAATCAAATCATAAAGACAATAACCAATGATATACTATTGTTAAATTAAATAACAAAAAATCTTATAAAGACAAGCTACTGTAACAACTATAAGAATAGAAATTTTCAATAATGAAAATAAGACAAAAAAGAACTCAATAATTAACAAAACAAATAAAACAAACTAATGGGATAAGATTATACATTTCATTAAATAAAAAAAAAACACTAAAAAACACCCTAAGAGTATAAATTTTATATTCAAAGAAATAAAGAGAGATTGAGAATTTCTTACATCACTTTACTTCGCATTTATTATTAAAATTATATTTATGTATACGTGATGATGTGTAACTATAGTACGATAAAAAAGTCAAAACATCTATAATTGAATCATTTTTAGTTGAATGTGAATAGTTAAAATTATTGTAAATGATACTCTTAACAAAATTAATAAAAATAATGGCAAATTAATTAAAAACACAAAATTGTAATAGTTATTACAATTAGGAGAGAATTATAGCTTCAAAAGTATAGAAAAAAATTGAATAGTTATTAATATTATCCATGATAGGAATTGCTTTTGTAGTGTGTTTTTATAGTTGGCAGATTTTTTTTTCAATCATAATGGGTAAGAGATTTGTGCTATATAATATTTTTTCCTTTAGTTTTGAGTTAGTAAAATTTTAAAACACAATATAATTCAAAGGTAAAATTATTATTTCAAAGTAAAATTTTGAATATTATAAATATAAAATATGATGGCATGTGAATGGTGCTTTTGGACAAAAAAGCCTCTACTCATCTGCTTTTCAACACGTGGGAACATTGGCTTAAATGGAAACTGTCCACTGTTGCTTTACGCAACCAGAGATATATTTGGACATTAATAAATGCACACAGCAGAGCCTTTGTTTAACCAGTTTCTCCTCAAAAACTGCGATATAAAGCACAGCAACACAGTCCAGAAGAGGAAGCCATGGATTTGAACTCAAGTTGCAAGGTAACGAAAATATATCAACTTTCATCTTCCTCCTTCTCTTTGGATTTTAGCCCAATAATAAGTTGCATGTTTATCCTCTCATGTATCTGTTCTGGCATTTTCTTTGGTGATTTTCAACCTCCGTTTCTCTAATTTGCTGTTAAATTGCTCTCATTGCAAATTACTAGCAATCTCTCTTCTTGATCTTTTTTGCTATTACTGTACTGTTTGGATTATGCTATTTGCTGCAGTTGCCTGAGAAGAACATGTCTCCAACTAAAGTTTATAGAAAAACTTCATCAGAAAATAATGTATCTTACCTTAATTTTTTTTTTTTAATAAGCATCATCAAATGAAAGGATAAGATTTTTTTTTTTCCACTAACAATTTCATATTAGTTGGTTGGTTGGTCCACATTTTACTTGTGACCCTTAGAAAGGTACAGCTTGCTTGCTTTTTTGGCCCCAGATGTTATTTCTTTTGATGATAAAATCTTGAAAACAAGCTAAACAAATCCATAATCCAATAAACATATCTTTTTTTAAAAAAAAAAAAAAAAAATTTCTTGGGTTGCAGCAGAATAACAAGAAAACTGGAAATCAGTCTATGCTGCTATGTTGCAAACTCTTCGTATCAGAATCACGTAACCACACAGCACTTGACATGATTGAAAGAGCTGCTAGGCTTGACCATGAAACTGTGATAGTCAACAAATTTGAGGACACAGCTTATAATAGGTCAAGGTACACTCTTGTGTCATATGTGGTTCTTGACGCCACAGGAAGTGGCATTTACAGCCCACTGCAGCAAACTGTGCTTGCCATGGTTGAGGCAGCTCTTGGAACCATAAACCTTGAGTCCCACTGCGGCGCACACCCTCGGCTAGGGGTTGTGGATGACATTGTTTTCCATCCCCTGGCTCGGGCTTCTCTGGACGAAGCAGCTTGGCTTGCTAAGGCTGTGGCAGCTGATATTGGCAGCAGATTTCAAGGTTTGGTGTTAATGCAAATTTGCTAAAAAGAATGACATGTCATTTTGGAAGTCAAAGAACTAAAAATGTTAAAAGCTTTTTTTATCCTGATGCCATTGCAGTGCCAGTATTTCTTTATGCAGCGGCTCACCCAACCGGAAAGGCGCTGGACACTATCAGACGTGAGCTGGGTTACTACAGGCCAAATTTCATGGGGAACCAATGGGCCGGATGGACCATGCCTGAAATTCTACCGGAAAAGCCTGATGAAGGCCCGCAACATTTTTCTCCGGCCAGAGGCATCACGATGATTGGGGCATGCCCGTGGGTCACGTTATACAATGTGCCTATCATGTCCACGGATGTCACAGTTGCTCGACGGATCGCAAGGATGGTAAGCGCTCGTGGGGGTGGGCTGCCAACGGTGCAAACAATGGCTCTGGTTCATGGTGAGGATTCAACTGAGATAGCTTGTATGCTCTTGGAGCCCAATCAGATTGGAGCGGACAGGGTCCAAGCCCGGGTTGAGCTGCTAGCAGCTGAAGAAAGGTTAGATGTAGAGAAGGGATACTTCACTGACTTTTCACCAGAAATGATTGTTGAAAAGTACATGAATCTTATCTCTGCTAACAGAGATTGATCAAAGAAATTTGATGAGACACTTTAACTGCATTTGATGTAGATCTCTTGTCAAGTTTCAGCTAATACAGCTATCGCTTGGGCTTTAACTTTTGTGAATCAAGTTTTAGTTAATGCTAGGACAAAGACCTGGGCTCTTTTTTTTTATGCAAATGGACGAATAAAATAAACCAAAACAAAAAGAAACTCTCTTTTCAACTTTAATGTTCCATTCATATAGGAAGAGTAAACAAAAACTATGCCATTATACCTCGACTGTATAATCTATGAATATACCAATGTACACTTCGGAGTCTATCAAAATTTCATCTCTATCATGAACATTGCTTTTTCCGGAGGTCCTCTGATAACAATGTCTGAAACAGTTGTTGCAACCTCTCAGCACCTGGACCTGGCCTAAACACGGAATAATTTCCATGAACTAAGCATGGATCAGCACCATCATCTGAGCTGCCCATACACCATGCTCCAGGAGCAAACCGGCTTGTACGGCCAAGAAGCTCTTTGTCAATCTTGTCTAAGACAGGATCATCCCTGGCAAACTTACGAGCAAATGGAGCCTTGCTTTTAATCATTTTATCAAAGTCTTTCATAGTCAAAGAGATAGGATGCTGCTTTGGAGGAGTGTCCCAAGCAATGTAGTGAAGATCATGGCTTATTGCTGTGCTACGGAATTCTTCAGAATTACAAATAAGTGTATGGAAATACCCTTCTGGAGAGGAGATGAAATTTGTATAGTACATTAGAACAGTTCTTGGGAGGTTATCCCATCCCATAATACAGTATTCTACAAAGGATCGTGTTAGCACTACCCACGCTGAACCTGTACACCAGAAGCAAGCAAAACGGGTTCAAATTTCTAATAATAGTTCTGAGATCTATACTACAGTAAAAAGCAAAGATCTAAAGACACTTTTCAGGTAGAAAGTAAAGAAAGACACTTCCCACCAGAAACCCAGCAAAAAGTAGTAATTGACTATATAACTAAATTGTGCAACATGCAAATCTCTGAGAATAACTGAAACACAAGATGACAGTATAACGTCATTTTAAAAGGAAAAATAGCAAATTTTGCTTGCCGTATATCACCAATATATTTGGTATCCTCATGAGCGCACAGCTGTTAATGTTTCATTTTACAACTCAAAAAGAGAAAAGAATATGAAGAGAGTGGGACCTGCAGTGAATATTCATTTGATTTTGATGCAATAGATAGCCTATACAGACAAACATCAAGCAATTCTACAAGAAACAAAGTTGGTCTGCTCTCACAAGATTGCATAAGAAACTAAAAGATTACCCTGTGCTCAAAGAAACAATCAAGTTTAGATATATATTCATACCAGTAAACAACTTGAATGATGTGGGAAGTGATCGACGTTGAGAAGTCAAAGCAAGGTCAGATTTCTTTGATAAGTAAAGGCCTGGATCAATAATAATTGGTTTTGCCCTCTGGTTCCTGCAGAAAATATTAATTGTTTCCATAAGTAAAAAGGGAGGAAAATTTTCTAAGTGTTGCAGAATTTTCCATCTTTCACTTACAGTTTCCATCCAGTGATCTGCATATGTTCAATGAAATTAAGATTTCTAGACAAATTCGAGAATACATGAAGTAGATCTGCACAATCAAAACTTATATCAGATTTTCACCTGCAAACAGCATCTGCAAGGAACATAGGTGAATAGAACATAAGGGAAAAGAGACTCTTATAGACATCAACGGCACTTTACAAGGCAATATGAGAATATGCATTATATCCAAAAGGAATGAAAACATATATATACAGAGAAAAAACAACTCTGTCAATTCAACCTAACCACACAACTTAGCAATAGCAAGTCAACAGGATAATGCAGAGACAAGCTCAGAATAAAATAAAACAGACAGCCTGCTTTGGACAGTAGCACATCTCTCATATAAAGGTCTGATAACAAAGCCATGTGCAATTCAAAATCTTACACCTATTTATCACGTTTGCTGGTAAGCATTTATATATGCTACACTTTGACCATTGCTGCAGCACACAGTAAGGAAGTTAACATTCAGGAAGTGTTCCAAGACAAGAGATTCCTTAATCAAACTGGGAACTTCTGATTTTATGATACCATATTGAATCCATCACATTGTTTTGGAAGGTTCTAAGAAAAGGTAGGAAGGAATCAGAATGATAATCATGTTGGAAACTTCAAATTCCATTTACACTGCTAAATGACTTGCTCTAAAATGAGGAACAAGGCAACGTTTTTTTTTTTTTTTTTTTTTTTTTTTTTTGGGAATTTTTTCTTTAGGGCTTCACCTGTCCCAACTGATATACAGACAAATCCAATGAGACTGTAAAATACTCTAGAATTGACTCTACTCTTTTTGATAAGTCTCCCTCCACCATGACTTTCAGATGTTGTAGCCTCCTGATTAGAAAATTTTATAGGCCACTCAAATGCATCAATTGGCTGCTCCTCAATTACAGCACTCACCACCCCCCACCCCCCAAAAAATTCCCCCCCTTTCTTTCTTCTCTCACTCTCTCTCTCCTGCCTTCAAAATACTGAGAATATAGCAGCTATACTCCATCCATAAATGGTACTAAACTATGCTGGGCTCATGAAAAAGTCTACCAAAATTACTTTCTTTTTTTATATATCTATGTACCTCATAAAGTATTGAAGGTGCTAATATTCCCTATAGAATATCCAACACATACTAGAATGCTGTGGGGAAACTTATACCTAATGAAACAAAGCAGAAAATCCGTTAAACTGAATAAAATACGTGCAACCTCAAGATATTGAGGACTAGATGATAAACTGATTATGCTAACCTTGTGAGTTTTCCAAATTAAGCAGGGGCCCTGGCCACCCTATGCCCAACCAATTAAAAAAAATTAATAGATATATTTCACTTTTAGCCCCTACAGTACAATTTCCACTTCACTTTGATCCCCTATTTTACTTTAGCTCTTATTTGGCCCCCTTATATTTCAATCATAGATCTGTCCATGAGTATAACCTACCTACCTGATCATAATTGAAGAGCTGAGACCTAAGGTAGCATCCTCAAGAACCATTTAGTTATAAGTAAAGAGTTGGTGCTTATGATGATTTCATACAAGAAATAACAGTCTTGTGAAAGGCTAAGTTGGTTCCCAATATGAACTGTGTCAGGGAAGTTCAATGAATAAATTTAATTGCAAAATTGAAGCTAGGGTCTGCTTAAATAACCTAGGATTAGTTTTGAAGGTATAATTTTCTATCATCATACTAGTCAATTTTTACAAATGACCACAGGTTCATCAGTATTCTCCCATATAGATAACTGCAGCAATTAGGATGCAAGAAAAACCCATCATAATTAAAATGACCTGAACTTTTATATGTATGATTCACAAACTTATAAGGGCAATGGAATTTTGCTACATATCATCGAAAGGATGCTGTAAACAGTTAAGAATTATTATTTGATTTGTCCTAAACCCAAAGTAATAGTTCAACTCTAGTAAAAAAAAAAAAAACTAGATAAAGTTTTCCAGTCATTGTGGAGATTATTTTTAAAGTTAATGCAATGAACATGTTAGAATTCATTCATAAGATAAAAGGATCACAAATAGTAGCATGACAGAGAAACAATAACACAGTAATAGAACAGAAACAACAATAACGTATTATCTAGTACTAACCATCTTGTGTCACAAGAGGATAATCTGAAGCACTGAGGTTAATAAACCAATCCCAGTCCAAGCTCTCCCTCAACAAAATTGCAACTGCCTGAAGTGTACAGGCTATCATAGTTGGCCCCGTATAGGTCACCAAATTGGACTGTGCCATTACACGGACGTTCCCAACGTCTGAAAATGTTGGATCATTCTTCACAGATATCCCTAACTCCAACCTTTCACGAGGAGGTGCCTCAAGATCCAAATGTAAAATATACTGATTTCTTGGATGGTAAACTGCTTGCAAAGTCCTCATCATTCTACGACTATCACCCTTTGTTCCTGAAATGAGATAAGCTAATCTAGGTGCCTCCACTGTTGAATTCCCACTTATGTTCAATGACTTTTTCAAATCGGATTCCACAAAATACTCGCTTGACTCGTCTGATCTTGAGAATGAAATAATGTCAAATGGCAACTGATCTCCATCATGAGGAGAGGCAAATAGCCCAAAAGTAGCAGACAAAAACAGAGTCAAAGACACAAGGAGGCTTGCAAAGAATGGAATAAGCCATTTTCTATCACTAAACACCCTTCCTGAATGGGAATTGACATTTTTTCTCATGCTCATTAATGGGTATTTCATGGACAACCAATCCCTATCCCTGAAAGCTCAAAGCTTTCTGAACTAGCACAAAAACCCAAAAATTCCCAAATTAAGAGCTGAAATATTCCGTAGTAATATATCAAAAAGATTGTTTCTTTAGAATTTATTAACTGAGAAGAGCTTCAAGTTAACCTTTTAAAAAAAAAAAAAAAGACTAGCTCAATTCCTAAAAGGAAAGATATTTGCAGGTGATAAAAGCAAATAAATGAGACTTCAAACTTTTTCAAAATCTAGAAGCAGTTAGAATTAGCAAGACAATAAATAAAAAGTAGGTTTTGCTCTAAGATGATCCGGATCTAAAGCTAATTGAAAAGCAAAAACAGGGCAGAGGCCATAAAAAATGTATGCTTAGAGTATAGGTTTCAAATACTTAAAAAAGAAGAGCATTAGCAGCAGCAAAAAGAAAACAACCACAAATGGGATTAAAAGAAGGGAATGCTTACTGGATTTTAATATTGGAGAAAGAGAAAGATAAAAGGTGAGACTTTAACAATAGTTAGATTCGAGCCTAACGGAGATGGTTTGGTGCAGCTGCTGATACCTTTCTCGCTTAAACTTTATATAGTAAAAAAAAAAAAAAAAGAAAAAAGAAAAAGATTCAGTGACCGAGAGGTTGAAGCAGGTGAATCAGCTTGGAGGGGGGGGGGGGGTTGGGGGGAAGGGAAAGCAATAAAGAAGGAAATGGTTGATTAGAATGCAATCAGATTAATGTAGCCTGCCACGCTACTTTCGTAGCGCGTGCATGTTCCTTACTGCCCACAGCTTCATCTGTTCATATTTGTATTTTAGTTAAAGCACGAGGATCTTCCAATATTATGGTATGAATAAAATTATTTGAAATTACCTTGAAAATTATTTAATATTAATCCGCTCAAATTTGAGTTATTTAAATAAATTAATATATCAAATTAAAATAGTAAAATATTAATTTAAATAACTTTAAAACTGAATTTTTAACAACTATGAATTCTTATTTTTAATATATTTACATAAATATTAAACTGAGTCAAATCTATTTTAAATTTCTATCAGTTTGATAGTTGAGGCTTCTACTAATGAATGTTTTCAAAACCCACAACTAATATCTTAAATTAATTTTTTTTGAAGCAAGTGATCATGATTTGTCAATTTAAACATTAATATATAAGGTAATTATATTATTAGTTTTCCATAAACAATTCGACAAAAATAATGTCTTTAGAAGTTATATTTATATTATCCAAAAACTTAAAGATATCTTCTTTTAAAACTCAAGTAAGATTTAAATTTGTAATTCCTTTTTTTTTTTTTTGGGTCTGTGCCTAAGAATCATTTTCATTAATATTAAAAACTGTATGATAACGATTCAAAGCATTAAGGTCTTAAGACACTCCAAAACTACAAACTCGTCCACCTATCTGTAACTGCTGTTACCAAAAAAAAAAAAAAAATCCAATGCCTTCAGTGGTCTTATTGAAAAGACCAACTTCTCTTCTCCAAGAAAGCCAAGCAATAAAGCTAAATAGCAAGAAATCTGTGACAAGGCCTCCAAACTAATATATAACATGTAACTTTCTCTTTTATGTTATATATTGAAGCACTTGTCTCTACTCCATACACTATCCTTCAACAAAATTCCATCCCTCGGCCAGATCCCCAACCAAAGTTTTCCTTGCAATATTTGTATCTTCTACGTTCAAATTTGGGAAGTCTGTTTCTATTAATCCAAAGATCATACTAATTACAATACCATAAATTTATTTCCATCGCCTGGGACATAGAAGAAAACCCGACTAAACATCCTTCTTAGTCTTCAACAGGGACTTCCAACTCCCATATTTGCGGCCTTATTCTATATACCAAGCTCTTTAACTCCTAATCTCCCTCTTAGCAAGCATACATTTTCTCAAGCTACTATAGTAATTTTTCCCAGATCACTCACTTGCAACTCATCAATTGCAGCCATCAATATATAACCTTCTGCTTCATTCGCAATTTGCAAGTCAAGATCAACAATATCCACAACTATCCATTGCCCATTCACTGGCCATTCATTCCCCATGCTTTGTGAATGTGTGAGTTTTTTTTTTTTCCATTTTAATTAAATGTCTTTATTCTATCTTTTTTTTTATTTCTTTAATAAAATTGTTGAAATAAGATATTCTATTCGTATATGTGATGAATGATTCAATATGACCAAAATCGAGATCTGACATAAATTTTCATTTTTTTTTATTTTGAAAATATTATATGCTAGTAACTACTTGCATATAACATTCATGAGTTTTTTTACAATCAAATGGATCTTTAATTAGTAAAGAAAAATTAAAAATAATTTCAAATTAATGTTATCATTAAGAAGCAAAATTTCGATGTTAGTGGAAGTAGTTAAATGATTTTGAAGCATGATTAGTCAATTTGTAAACTCAAAACTCATGATACACAATAAGGCGACACCCACTCGCGCGTTTCAGGCGAAAATGTAACCATGTCTGGACATTCCATGTTGGAACTTCCAACTTCCAATCATGTTGTGTCGGTAGAGCTGTGCGTTTCGCAGTCAGTCATTAAGAATCTCATCCGGCCATGCCTAAACTGTCTCACAATATTTAATAAAATTTTCTTTTTAATTCATTTTAAAATTCTATCCACTATTGTTATGGTTAATTAAATAACTACCTATAATACTTTTATTAATTATATAAATATTCTTATTTATAATAAATTACTGTCATTAATTTTTTTACTTTAAATTTATATATTTAATAAATATATTGAAATTTTAATGTCATTTTATTTGAATATATTACTTTTATGGACATTATCTTATCAATAATATTAAAAATATTATCTTATAAAATATTTTATATTTAATAAAATTAAAAACATTAATAAGGATATTTTACTAATAAAGTGACAAAATATATAAAATAACTATAATTATTTAATTTTTTTAATATGTGTGTAGAAACAATTTTATCAAATATTTTGAAATAGATTTGAAGATGGAGTATATAATCCATTGATAAGCTAATCTAAATAAGTATCTAAAGAAATAGGACACATAATTAATTGTGTGCGTTATATACTTCATTTTCCAATTCCTATGTATCAAACTATACGTTTTTTTAAAAAAATAAATATATCAAACTAATCAATTTTATCTATTTTAACCTCAAAATCAATCAATAAGACACATAATTAGATGTGTACGCTATATTTTTCTTTTTTTATTTATTATTTGTAGTAAATTTAGATTTATCATTTATTAAAATATTTATCTTCATTTTTCTTATTTTTCTTATTATGTTGAGTTGTAATATATATCCTTTATAGGTGTTTCTTATTTTTTGTGGATGCTTTTTTTCTACTTTTATAGATATTTTCTTTTCATTATGAATTTTAATGATATAAATGTGGGTAATATATTTTAAACTCATATGCAATATTGTTACATTTGTCCAAGGAACAAGAACATTCAAAAATCAAGTAAAAAACTTTACTTTTCAATTAGACCTTTAAAAAATTTGTTTATAGTAACCTAAGTTACAAAAGAATTAAAGAAGCATTTAATGTCCAAATCTAAATGAAGTAAGTCAATTTTAAGTTTAAAATTAAATAAATTTACAAAGCTACGTAAATTTCAGTTAAATAATCTCACCAAATTCTTTCAACAACCAAAGAAAAAAAATAATTTCTCACAAAAAAATTAAAATTATATTAATCAAAATTCAATTCCAAAGTACATAGTTTGATAGCCTATTTATAGACTTTACAATGCTTTACTAAGTAAGAATTAAAGATGTAAATTCTATTCTAGAAATAAAAAACAAACTAAATATAAATATGATCTATTATTATTTGGTCAAGTATACATCAAAACTTTCTAAATATTATCTAATATTATAATTCAAGAAACAAAAGAATTCTTTTTATAAAGAGGAAGTAACATTCAACCAAGAAAGAAAGAGAATAATATTTTAAAATCTTGCATATTTTGAAAGATATTTCACTTGATTTTATTGACCTCTTTTACCATATATATTGCCTCCTCTCTTATGCTCTCTTTAGGAATATTGTTCTTCCACTCAAATATATTTAGAATATTCTTAGAAGTTTTTGGAACATTCTAAAATTTCAATGCAATCTTCTATAGCATTTTTAGTGCAAATTGCTCTATCTAAAGAGTTGGACTTGTAGATTTTATTTTGAGAATTCTTACATGAAATGAAAGTGTAAAAATGATTATTTTACCCTTATGAAGAATATTGTCCAAATAAGGCTAATATGACAGGTGCAAATAAAACAGGTTTTGAAGTTCTTATGATGAATTCCTCATTTTGAATGAGATTTTTTTGATAATTTCCTCCATTTTTTTACATCTTTAAGCATGCCCCTAATTTGGTTCATATCAATTGATTTTATATTTTCTAATTAATATTGGTGTCTATTGATTTTGAAATATCACTGATATACTTTGTACAATGAATATAATTTTTTTAATATATTTTCTTGTTGAAGCACTCTATTCAAAAAAATATTAAGATAACAAAATAATTTTGAAATCATGTAAAAAAATGTTAAGTAGTGAATAAAAATATTTACATCGTTATGTACCTATGATTTAATTAAATGACATATCTTTTATTTAAACAAAAAGTTTAGTTTACCTTCAAAAAAATATAAATATGGAGTTTGACAAATCCAATTTTATTTAATATAAATGTAGAGTTTCACAAATTGAATTTAATTTTTCATTTTTAACAAATTAAATAAAAAATACCTATGATTTAATTAAATGACATCTCTTTTATTAAAAAAAAAACGTTTAGTTTACCTTCATAAAATATAAATATCAAATTTCACAAATCCAATTTAATTTTTCATTTTTGATAAATTAAATGAAAGTATAAATTAAATGCTATATATATATATATATATATATATATATATATATATATATATATATATATATATATATATATATATGATAGATAAAAAGTTAAATAAAATATATCAATAAAACCTGTGGGAC